>CM028382.1:119538414-119573155 GCA_013146195.2 Codonopsis lanceolata
TTAATGATGGAGGGAGAAAAAGTATACCATTTGCCTCACAAAACTTTTTCGAAGCTACCATCGGATGGATCTAAATCGTTTCTCGATGTTTGCATAAACTCGTGAATCAACTTCTACAACATTATGGGGCAGCTAGAGAAATAGTGTTAAATAAGACCTCTATCGAGAAAAGTAAATTTGTGAGATTATAAAAGGTTGCAACGGGGGAAAGGACAACATTTCGTTCATCAATAATATTCTAGAAATATTATATCTAAAAGCGACCTTAGAGATGAACTTTGAGGAGGCGGAGGTACCCGATGGTTTGACCTTTTGAATGTTGCGACAATGGGAGCAACATTGGAGTTAGCGAGGCGACTACACGTGAACCTCAGGGAACATCTTGATTAACATTTTCTTGGGGGACCCCTTCTTCTCTTCATGGATTATCAGTCGGAACTATCGACTCTGGGCGTGGGGTTGAGGTTAGGCCGGAGGGCATTTCTCGACTAAGTTTTTGACAACTTCTTCATCGAGAAGCAATGTCGTTGGTTGAGTTCAAGGAGAACTCACTTCTCTGGTGTCTTGGTGGAGATGATGGGAGCGGAATGACCACAGGTGAAGGAATAGGGTAATCATCGTCTTGAGCGTCGTTTTGGACATGAGGAGAGGTAGGAGATCTTTGGTGTGGGAGATGGCTCGGAGCAGAGCCCAGGCAGGAGGAACAAAATCCTCATCATCAGAATTAAACACAAGTTCGTGATTCTTTAAAGAATCGATCCGACCTTGTTCTTCTTTGCAGCTTCAACATCGTGAGATGGGTTCATAATTGGTAGAATACCAGTTACTCTTGAGCAGCGGTAGGGTTACCAATTTTTAGTGGCCGGACAAATCCCACTGGATTGTCAACGTCAATCTCGTTCCTCACGGAAGTAGCGTGTGAGGGTAAAACATACCATTGTTGAGGAAGAAGGAATTAGGGCTGGGGCTATTGTCTCTTTGAATGTTCTTTGCATCGGATCTTGTGATTTGGGGTTCGTCGAAGAGGAAGCCATTTGAGATTAAGAGAAATCGAAGGAGTATGAATGAATTCGAGTTAGGGAAGATGGAGCTGAGAGGATTTGGAGGGTTGAGAGAAAGCCTTTTGAGAAAGAGTCACGTGTTTACTGAGCAATAATCCTTCCACTAATTAGCGGTTGATTTATTAAATGAGAATACTCAAAACTTGAGAAATTCAAGATATGCATCTTTATTTATGATAAGCATGAGAGAAATGTGGAAAGAAAAATTAATCACCAATCGATTTCTTAAAATTTTGATTTCATCAATTATTTAAAGAATACACAAATCAACACTTAAGATATTCAAACACAGACAATGAAACAGTTCGATTCTCTAAGAAGAACACACAGTTTAGACAACCACATAAAATATTGACTTTGTGAACTAGAAGCAAAAGCAGTGATTTGAAGGGCGAAACTTAGAAGGTATCAACACCTATATGACCTAGAAAGCATGTCTAAAATATGCAAAAGAGAAAATCAAAGGAAGAATGCAAACATACACACAAGTGATATGTCTAGATCATCGATTGCGGTTCAATGTTGCGACAATGGAAAACACATTCACCAACGTGATTTTATATCCAAATCCTCATTTTCTTTCACCAAATAAACACAACTACTCCCATAAACATCATGGTACTTTATTTCCCTGAAAATAGCTTTACTTTATTTCAAGCTAATTTGACAAACACAACTAGGAACCTTTCACACTATTTACCAAGGGTAGCAACTTTACTTATTAATCAGCCCATGAAATTGAAAAATTCATAGTCGAAAAGAATGAGGCCACAACCTTGTTCATAGGTAGCTCTTTTCGTTAGGTAGCTTTCACACTTTGTTAATTAAAAGGAATGAATTAGTCAAGATCAACCCATGCAAGTCTAAACTTCGTAGTACATTGACAAATGCGGCATCTAAAAAATTTCGAAGGTAGCTCTTTCCTTTGTGGTTTACGAAATTTTTCAATTCAATTACAACTTTATTAGGAGATGGTGAGAAGAAATTGAACAATAAGATCACAATAATTTTGAATGAATCACCAAGACAATCAAGAGGTACTAAAACAAGCGAGTGATTCTACAGGTGTGCCCCACAAGCAACAATGTAATATGCCTAAATTAAATTTTTTTTTTAAGTGAGGGATTACATAGGCACACATCTTAGAGATTTCTAAGATTTATGAATCTCTCAAAATCTAGAATCTTAGTAAAAATATCGGCCAATTGGTTTTACGTACCCAACATGTTCAATTGACAATGCCTTGTTCCTAAGTCTCTAATAAAATGGTGTCTTATATCTATGTGCTTTGTTCTTGAGTGTTGAAGCTGGATTTTTAGCTATGCTTATTGCACTTGTGTTGTCACAATACATGGTTAAGATATCCTTGTGCAAACCATAATCTTGGATCATTTGTTTCATCCACAAAGTTGACTACATCATTACCGGCGGCTATATACTCGGTCGGCTATTGATAGGGCTACACAATTTTGTTTCTTGCTAAACCATGAAATCGATTGTTTCCTAGATAAAAACATCCTCAGAGATGTACTTCTCATGTCATCAACAACTTTGCCCGGCCAGTCGGCATCACTAAAAGCAACAAGATTGGTGTTTGTGTGTTGCTTACCTGAAACCCATACCAAAAGGTCTCACTGACATATCAATTATTCTTTTTACGACTTTCGGTGAGAAACTTTGGGGTTTGCTTGATACCTAACACCAAACACACTTGTACGTACATGATATGCGGGCGGGTGGCGATTAAATCGGACAAACTTCCTATCATACTTCTATATAAGGTAGAGATTCGACACTTCCAGATTTTTCATCTCTATTAAGTTTATTGGATGTACCCATAGGGGTTTTCTTATGTTTTCCATTCTCAAGATCGAATTTCTTCACCAAGTTTAGAGAATACTTGGCTTGAAATGAACATCCCTTCATGTGATTGTTTGATCGAATTCTAAAAATAGGTCAACTCCCCTACCATGCTCATTTCAAATGTGGAAGTCATGCAATTTATAAACTCTTTTTCCAAGGATTTGGAGGTGGATCCAAAACACAATGTCATCAACATAAATTTGAGCAATCAAAATATGTTTATCTTGTTTTTGAATAAACAGTGTTTTATCCACCTCTCCCCTTCTAAACCCACTTTGTAAAGGTGATGCAGTAAGCCTACCATACCGAAGCTCTAGGAGCTTGTTTGAGGCCATACAAAGCCTTTTTCAATTTAAACACATGATTGGGTTTATGGGGGTCCTCAAACCCTTTTGGTTGTTCAACAAAAACTTCTTCTTCAAGAATTCCATTTAAGAATGCACTCTTCACATCCATTTTTTGAAGAGTTATGTCAAGAAAACAAGCAATTGCAAGAAGCAGACGAATAGACTCAATGCAAGCTACGGTATGAGGTTTCATCAAAATCCACCCCTCGACTTGTGTATACCCTTGAGCTACCACCGTCTAGCTTTATTTCTTATTATTTCTCCCATTTCATTTGTTTTGTTTTTGAAAATCCATTTAGTTCCAATAACATTAATTGAAGTGGGTCTGGGAACTAGATACCAAACATCATTTTTTGTGAATTGATCTAGTTCCTCTTGCATGGCATTTATTCAGCTTTCATCCTTGAGAGCTTCTTGCACATTCTTAGGCTCAACAGTGGAAACAAAACATGAAGCATGTATTTCATCAAATTCAAGTGTGGACATGCATGCAAGTTTCTTGTAATCCACTTTACCTTTCTTTCTTGTTGACACACCATCCTGTACATTACCTATAATTTGAGTGAGAGGATGGTTTTTCTGGATCTTGCTTGGAATGTCATTTTTTGTTCAGTCAATCTAGACTGATCATTTTTCTGATTTGAATCAGTTCCAGCAACTTCACCTTCTGCTAGTTCTTTGTTCAATGTGTCTTCCGATGTTGCTGCATTCGGAAGCACATTGGGTGACTTATCTGAATTTTTCTGAAACACGAATCTGGTATGCAATGCAATTTGGACTCTTTGGATTCGACACTACTGGATTCAGCTTCTGTTTCTAGATCAAAATCTCCAAAATCTAAAATCCCTGAAACATCTTCTTCAGAAGTTTTGTGACCAAGACCAGTTAGATCATCAAAAACAATGTTCATGGATTCCATAATAGTCTTAGTTCGCAGATTAAAAACTCTATATGCTCGACTATTTGTGGAATATCCCATGAAAACACACTTATCACTCTTAGAGTCAAACTTGGAAAGTTGGTCTCTATCATTGAGAAGATAACACCTTGACCAAACACATGAAAGTATTTCAAGGTAGGTTTCTTTCCAAGAAAAATTTCGTAAGGTGTCATTGTGCTACCTGGTCTCAAGAAGACCCTATTTCCAATGTGACAAGCAGTATTTAATGCTTCAGCCCAAAATCTTTTTGCCAAATTTTTTGAATGTAACATTACCCTAGCCATTTCTTGTAACGTCCTGTTTTTTCTTTCCGCCACTCCATTTTGTTGTGGAGTTTTGGGAGCAGAGAATTCATGTGAAATACCATTGGAGGCACAATAATTAGAAAAGGATGTGTTTTCATATTCCGTGCCATGATCTGATCTAATCCTAATGAGTTTTAGATCATACAAATTCATTACACGGGTGTACCAAATTTTGAAAGCCTCAAAAGTTTCAGACTTCTCTCTTAAAAATATCACCCAAGTATATTTAGAGAAGTCATCTACACAAACAAAGGTATATTTTTTCTTACCTAGGCTTTCTACCTCAATGGGACCCATAAGGTCAGTGTGAATCATTTCTAGGCATCTAGAGGTAGAGCATTGTGTTATGGGAAGATGTGAGGCCTTGGTTTGTTTACCTTTTTGACAAGATCCGCATACCTTTGAATAATTCCTTTCCAAATTTGGTAATCCTTTGACAGCATCATGTCTCACAAGCTCATCGAGCTTACGAAAACTCATGTGACCTAGTTTACGGTGCCAAGATGCATTACATCAAGACTTGCTTTTGACAAGAATGGGTATTGTTGAACAAGTAAGATTATCGAGATGATCTTATACCTGTCAGAAGACATTTGTTGTTATGATCAAGAACTTCACAAGAATTTTTGTCAAACCTTACCTGAAGTTCATCGTCACTCAACTGACTTATACTGATCAGGTTTGTCTTAAGTCCTTCTACATGGTAAACTTTTGTGAGATTTGGAAGGCCTTCAACGTTCAATGTTCCTTTGCCAACAATTTTCCCTTTGGCACCACCACCATATGTCACTGATCCACCATTAATACTCACATATTCTTTCAAATTCTCAGCTGAACCTGTCATATGTCTAGAAACGACCCTTGTCAAAATACCAAGATCGGCAACATGAGATTTTAATGAAGTGAAAGTAACATTACACACTTCATCATGTGACATTGTAGCACCAGGGCATATATCAAAAGGCTCACAATATTTGGCTCTACACTTTTCATCACAAGTTTTGGGAACCCACATTTGTTTAACAGTTTTGGGTTGGTGGTTTTGAAAAAATTTCTGATTTGTCTTTGAATGAGGCTTCAATGTGTATGCGCCAATGTTCTTTGCGTTGGTGGCCTTGGAGTGCTTCATACGGTTCTGCCTATGAGCTTTTCCAAAGAAATCTTGCCTCATTTCATTCTCATACATGGCCTTTTTCAGAAAACAGAATGGTTGTATGTGACCAGGCTTATGGCAGAAGTGACACACATAATTTTTCCTTCTTACTCTCGGTTTTTCACAGAAAACAGTTTCAGGAAAATTTTCATTAGTCTGTTTGGTTCCAGATGTTCCTTCTCCCTCTTTCACAAATACCTTAGGGACAAAACCAATACCTGGCCTGGATGTATTACCAGAATTCAGCAGATCATCAACCTTTTGTTTGCTAGAATTCCACTTGGTCATGGTCTCTTTTGCTTGAGCTAGCTGCTCCTTCAACTGCTCAATCTCCACATCCTTTCTACTTAGGACACTCTCCAGCCTCACTATGCATTCTTTTTGATCCTCATTTGCCTTTTTTAACAGTTCATTTGCCTTACCAAGTAGTGTAACTTGGTGAGCTCTCTTCTCCCAATCCTTGTATAGCTCCTTGTACCCTTCCGTACCCTTCCAGTGCGAATACGTGTCTCCATCATCTTACGCAATTGTGGAATTAAAAGCAGAGAAGAACTTCGTTCACTTTTACGCTTAATGTATCTCCCAATGTTGCTCACGATGTTACGGACATCGGGTGACACATTGGCTGAAACATCTGCATTTTCGAATCGAGAATCACAACAGCATTCAAGGTGATAAGATCACCTGGATCTTCTCCATCACTATCACTCAAGGTTGCTGAAAAATTCAAGCCTTTCTTTCTTAAGGTATTTGCACATTGGTTAGCATAGTGGCCATAACCTTGACATTCTCTACATTGGATAGAATCAATGTTCTTACCATTGTAGGATGACTTTGATGCAAAAGGATTTGTGAAGGGTTTTTCTGGAGTTTGGAAAGAATTTTCTTTGGGAACAAATTTTCCAGAATCGGGTTTGAAATTGTTTTTCGAGCTTGATGATGGAGTTCTATTTTGACTTTTATTTTTCAATTTTTTTTTGAATTAAGTAGTCAATAGAGCAATTGATTCTTCTCCAAAATCAGACTCATCAATATCTTTTTGAATTTCAAGCAAATCACATGAGAGATCAATTGGTGCAGGCATAGCAATATTTTTCACAATGGGTGTGGAAGGTGATGAAACTCCTTTGCCTTTATGTTTTATTTGATCGTTTAGGTTCAGTTCAAAGTTTTGAAGAATTCCAGCCAGTCTTTCAAAACTCATCTTGTCAATATCATGTGCTTCTTCAATTGCACATATCTTGACATTGAACCTTTCAGGCAAAGTTCTCATCATTTTGCTGACAAGACGCTCATTAGTAATAGGATCTCCTAACGCAAGAGCGGAGTTGGATAAATCAAGAAGTCTTCCATAATATGTCATTATATCCTCAGACTCATGCATCCTAGTGTTTTCAAATTGAGTGGTGAGCATTCTTAACTTAGAAGCACGAACACTGGCAGGTCCTTCACATAAGGTCTGAAGGGCCTCCCACACATCTTTGGCAGATTCATAATTTGCTATCACCCTAAAAGTATTGGCATCTAAGGCCTTATAAATGGTAGACAAGGCTTTTGAGTTAAAAGAAGCAGTGTTCCTATCATCATTGGTCCACTCAGATTCTTTGGTGATCTTAACATCACCATCTGAGTCTACAGTTTTGGGAGGAGTCCAACCATTTAGAACTGCAAGCCACGCTCTTTCATCAATGGATTTGATGAAGATTCGCATCTTGACTTTCCAAATAGAATAATTAGCATTTGTGAGAGTAGGAGGGCGAACCACGTTCTCATACTGAGAATCCATCACGACTTTAAACAGAATCGACTCTTAGTGATATCAAGAGAAGGCTCTGATACCAATTGAAAGAACGTGATACCACAGATTCTCGATATGAGTCAATGTGAGTACCAATGTTGCAGTGATTGTTGCAACAATGACAGACACAATGAAGACAGTAAATTAAATCAAAACACAATGGCAGCGGAAATTTGTAGACAAACTCAGTTTCAAACAGAACTTAGAGACAAGTTTTAATCAAAACAATCTACAAGTTTGATACTTGTAGATCAAGCCTCAAGGCCACACAAATTATATTAAAATCAACACTGTTTTGCACTTAATAACTAACAAAGATTCTCACAAGATATAGTATCTTGGAGAACCAAAAATCTCACATAAAACACTAAACCAAACGTGGGAAGAAAGAACGAGAATCAACTTCCTAATGACAGAAAAAAGGAAGCAGCAAAAGAACAGTTCTTCAAAGGTTCAAGGAAGCTGTTGATGATGTGCACTCTGAAGCTTCAAGCAGCTTCAGTTCGAATGGTTGAACTGCTACACCAACTCTACCAAGATTGCTCTCAGTTTTATATATTCTAATCTTCTTCTTTTTTAAGCTCACAGAATCTCTTTAAGCCACGAAATCCCGTCTCCATATATAAGCCACCATCCTGTAGGTACACGGCACAAGAAGACATTCTCCTACTAGGAAAGAGATTAGCAAAAGATCAAGCAATATTATGTTTCCTAATCAGACTATGATACTTTGAATAACCAATTTATTTACAGAAATCTAGTTACCAAAAATATGTTGTCTAAATCTTTTGAAAGATTTTCAAATCAATCTACCAAAAAAATCCTAATCAAAATCCCTAAATAACCATTGACTAAAATAATATCATTCCTTGACCAAGAGAGGTGAAAATAAGATAAAATAGGCGAAGCCTATTTTACCCTTACAATATAATTATCACATGGATAATTTGTATAAATTAAAAATTATGAAAATAAAAAGAGATGGAAATAGACGAGTTTTAGTAAAATTAAACTTGTATAAATTTTATAGGATAAAATCTAGTTTAATTAAACAATATTTGAAAAAAAAACAAAAATCCTAAATCTCTATCATAAATTTGCTCGTAAAACTATATCTTAAATTTGTTTTATCTTATAAAATTAGTTTTAGTTATAGTTAAAAAAAAGAAGAGAGAAAAAATGTTAACTACTTGATAATGTTATAAAATCTACTTGATAAGTATAAATGTAATAAAATTTATCATAAACTAACTGTAAACTTTTATTAGTAACTTCTTATTTATACCGTAAACTAATCAATTTTGACATGTAAGCATTTAACAGAAAGCCGCCATGTGGCAGAGCGGTTTCCGTTTTAGTTATAGTTAATAGATAGATAGGATGGCTGCGCACAATCTTTTTAATTATCTGCTAAAAAACATACAAGATGTTTTCTTAGATATTTGTGTTGCGGAAATACGACCAAGTCAAAATTCCCAAACCCAACTCCGGGGGATCTCTGAACAACTACGAATTCCAAAAAATATGTAGGCATCTGTATTCTGTACACACAACTTAATGAATCGTTTATAATTTTTCTCTTATCTACCCTCTCCAACAACATCCTGAATGTGACGAAGCAATGGGTTCGAGGCATTTGTTGGTGAAGATTTTTTATCAACTCCAGTGCTTGTGCTTGCACCTGAGGTGGTATCACTTCTATAAGTTGAAGTATCGCTAAAGGTCGTTGCATCAGTAAAATTCCAATCGGTTAGGTATCCGGGCCTGGAATTTGCCACGCTCACTTCGATGTCTCCTGAAAGCATTGCCACTGCACGGGACATTGAAGGCCTTAACATTGGCGATGTTTGAGTGCACGAAAGTGCAACACCAATCACTCTTTTTACTTCATTCTCGTCAAATTTAGATAAACTTCTATCCACCAGTTCAACTTCACTGTTATTTTCGTGTAGGTTCCAGGCCTGAAACAGGAGAAAAATATTGGAAACATGCATGGGAATCCAAGATTCAATGTGTCCTCCAAAAAGTAGAGAGAGAGTCTGAGAATTGTACCCATTCAAGAAGATAAATTCTTTCGCCTTCCAAGGTTGAATCAGAATTTGGCCTTCCGCTGACAATCTCTAGAGCTACTACTCCAAAGCCAAACACATCAGCCTTTTCTGTCAGATGTCCTCGCATTGCATACTCCGGTGCAAGATAACCACTACATCAGCAGCCAAGTATCAAAATGGCTGGTTACTTTAACATAAACACATGTATACATAAACATATACGTGCACCCACTGACAACTTACATTGTGCCTGCAACACGAGTGCTCATGTGAGTCTTCTTGTCATCGTAGAGTTTGGCCAAGCCGAAATCTGAAATTTTGGGGTTGAGATCAGAATCAAGGAGAATATTACTGGCCTTCACATCTCTGTGCACAATACGAAGCCGCGATTCCTCATGGAGGTAAGCTAGACCTCTTCCAATTCCGAGGCATATTTCAAAGCGGGTGGGCCAATCGAGATATAAGCTTCTGTTTCCTGTTTTATCGATACCAAATATACTTAATTATTTTCCACTTTGCACATGTTTAAAACTTGTACAGATGGATATAAACGTGCTAATGTTCATACCAAATAATGCCTGATCAAGACTCTTGTTTTCATGATACTCATACACAAGAAGTCGTTTATCTGCTTCAATGCAGCATCCATACAGTTTCACAAGGTTACGATGCTGAACAGCTGATATTGTGGCAATCTCAGCTACAAACTGACTTTTTCCTTGGTGGGACGCTACAGACAGTTGTTTAACAGCAATTACTCTACCATCAGCCAGCGTCCCCTGTTGATCATGAATATCAGAGCCATTTCCAGACAGCATTATCAGGGAGAGTGGGAAAAAATAAGAAAAATAGAGAACTTGTGAGGTCTGAATCAAAGTCTTTATTGCAATGCACCATGCATAGAAGAAGAAAAAAAAACCTGGAGTGTATCTATATCTACGTGAATTTTCTGTCTTATTCCTAGTTGGCCCCATAAGCATCTTAGAAAATTGGCTTATAAAGAATTTAATTCTCTCACTTAACAGTTTCATCAATAAAAAGTATGGATTACCTTGTAAACAGGTCCAAATCCTCCCTCCCCGAGCTTATTTTCTGGTTTAAAATCGTCCGTGGCATCTCTTAGTTCTGCATAACCAAAGGTGTATGGTCTAACATCCATGCCAAAAAACTCTGCAAATACACACAGTAGAGATTCTGAGTCCAGATCTGCACGGCTAGATCTATTCACTCAACTCATTAAGTAGTAAATTACAATGTTGAGACAAAAGGAAAAGGGCTAAAGAAGAGAGAAGTTTGTTGTTTGAGCTTAATTTGTAAATCTTGAGACTATTCCCTAAAAGACTATGCTTCTGAGTTCTGAGATAGCAGGTTGTCTAACATGCTACAGTGGGGGTTTCATCCAAAGTGATGTTTGATTACAGACAAAAATGATCAGAACTTCGTCACTAGCTCTTGGCAATTCATGATTACTTACGCTCTGTGGTTCATAGGGAAAACAAGGAAAATGCTTAATTAGTTCATGCAGAATCTAAAATTTAGAACTCAGGAAGCAGAGGATGATGTCTAAACAGACATTTCCTGGAAACCTTTACTATTGGCTGGTTTAAAAAACATACTTTGCAACATAGGACAACAGCAGTTAAGTTTCTCTTCAACGCATGCATGCAAGTGTTATTAACAATTTTTAAGCAGCATACACAAGCATTTCAGAGAAAGAGAATAAAGGAAAACATGAAAGCATACAGGGAATTCAATCTATCAACAAGTCAGACAACAATTTGAAAACAAAAAACAAAGATCAGTCTCTACTTCTTTACCTTCATCATCAAAGGTATCCTGCCCTTTTCTTCTTTGGATGAACCAATATAAGGCCAACACTGACAGAAAGCTTACAACTACAACAGGAATAACAATTCCCACAATCAGTCCAGTCCTATTCTCATTCTCGTTTCTGGAAGGTGGGTTGTTATTGACAGAAGGAATGAAGTCTGTACAAAGTTCATAAACGGAAAGTGAGTCAGATATCAAAGATCAGATTCAAGCTAGTGATTTTATTTAAAAAAACGCAAGTTAAATTACTTGAAGTGGCACTGATTGCTGAAATTAAAGGCCCATATGTGCCTTGTTGAGGTACACAGCAAGTCCCTTTTCCAGCCCAGAAGAAATGGATCTCGAGGTAGTTCTCAGATACCTGAACAGTGAATTCTCTTGAAACAGGGCGGTAAGAGGTTCCCCCCGCCTCCCTTCGTATATCAAAATCTTGCTCTACACGGGCCCCCTGCTTGAAACAAAGTTTGTTTGAACAAATTGCGCCAAAAAGAAAAAGAAGAAGAAGAAGAAATTTGGAACTTATTCAAGCAAAGGTTCTAACTAAAAAGGACTGATCAACACTGACCTGGATATATATGTCAAAGACACGTCTTCCAAGACTTGTCCAAGTTAAATCATTTTCAACCTCTATCTCTGCAAACTGGAGGGTCACGTTATAATCACCGTTCTCTAGCCCCAAACCATAGTATCTTAAAGATCCAGCCGAAATACGTGCTGTCTGGAACAGCTCCGGATCTAATGTATTCGTGAATTGGCGTAAAGTGGAGACTGTATGCAGTTGAGTTGGTCTATCTGCATGCCGTCCAACATTGCTGACGGCCCATCTATCAGTGGGAGCCACAGAATATGTTGCTGGCCCCGAGGTCTCATTATCCCTCTCATACAGTATCCTATTAGAAGATGTAATTTGTTGACCACCACACTTGATTCCAAAGTAAGAATCTGCAACCACCATGAAAGATGAATTTCTCAGTTAAAACCATTTGTGATTCTATTAACAGAGTGTCAAATCATACTCACATCTTGGAGGATTTCGATTGCAAGGAAAATTCCGTTGAAGACAGAATAATCCTGATGGCAGAACACTATAAACAGAAGATGTATGCATTTAAATCAGCGAAAGTTCTGTGTCCGATAACATAGACAAGCACTTTTAGATGCATCTAGAACAAATACAAAGCAAAATATGTGTTTCTCGGATGAGAATTAAGGTGGTAATGGAGATAGCATCTACAAGCAACAACACAAATGACAAAACTCTCAATGTGCATTCAGGTCTCAAGTTGGCAGTTTCTTAGAGTAGATTAGAAGAAGAAATTTTTTAGTGGTTTAAACAGAATGGATAAGAAACGTGTGGCTTGAAGAGAATCACCTGCTATTAGAACTTTCCCGCGTGAAGTTGTTGGCAACTATATTGCTGCATATTATGAGTGTAAAGATCAGCGGTTAGCAAACAGTGTGCAGAATGTATGTCTAAGAGACAAAATGAAACTTTAACCACATTTCTTGGACAAACGTGAAGGACAGCAGGGTCTGCCATGAAGAACAACTATTTTGCGCTATGAAGGAGCCCTAAACCGGAAATGGGATAATTCAACAGTCAGACAAAAAAATTATCACGTCATACATACAGTTGTAAGTTTGGTTCATTGACCCAAGAAGGAAATGCCCCAGATAGTTCATTGTATGACAAATCTCTGCAGGCAGAAAGTGATTGGGATGTTAGGCGCAAAAGTCAGCATCTGAACAAAGAAGTAGGCTGACACAAATTTCTCAGTAAAAATCTTAAATACAGCCTATCATCACACCAAATGCCAACAGTTACTCTTATCGATAAGAAAAATGTTTTCACGTCATAATGTTGCATATGTTATATACTCAGCCCCTTACATCCATTTGCTTATATTATTTTTATGTTTGCTAGAGATAAAATTGCAGAATTACATTCTCATAGGCCTGTTAAGAAATTAAGCTGGTTAACTTAACCGACAGCCTATTGTGTCTTTGACATTTGATGAACAGCGAGTATATAGTTATGCAAACAAACATGAGCTTTCTTGCATCACAAAATTAACCCACAAAACTGCATAATATGTTTGAACTGAAACTCAAATTCTGCAATTGGCATTAAAGTTAAGGGTTATGTTGACTTCAAATCAACTTTGTTTGCATTTGAATAATAATCAATAGGCGCATCGAAAATAGAGATTTCAGAGATAACTCAGTCGGAGGAAAAATTCACATTAATCAGTAAGATCAAAAGAGGATATTTTTCTGTAAAATCAATTCCAAAAATGCTGCAAACAAGAGAAGAACAAATAAACTGTGGTGCAAACACGGTGGCTCACATGTGCCTCTCGGAAATTTGATCTTTTCTCATGTAACCATTAAGATTTTCTGGTGCCCATACAGGTGCACAATACCGGCATTGCATGTTGCTTAAGAGGTGTCAACCAAAATATGGCCTTACAAAGCATAAGTGCAAAGAGTACTGTAGTTGTGACAATTTTGGACAGATGATTGAAGACTGTGTTTTTATATCTTCGATAGGCACAAGATTTATGAAAAAGAGCTTTATGAATGCATGTATGAAATGATGAATAGAAAAACTGTAGCTACTCCAGGATCAAGAAATAATCTGTTCACAGACACGAACTCACATATTGGTGAGACGCACACTCTTTTGGGCAGGGAGAGTACCAGTTAAGCTATTGTTTCCAAGAAACCTGAGGATAATGACAAGAAGACATGTTTCAATATACTGAACAGTTGTTTGAATCTAAACAGGAGATTTCATTTTACTTTATTATTATTTTGGTACAACAGTAGAACTGGGTAGGCTAATTAAAGTAATAGAAATATCATTATTTATCTATCTACTAATATCTATTCACGACGATAGCAGAAGATGTTCATTACAAGAAAGAGAGTTGGCTCAAGTTGAACAGCTCATCGGGTATCTGCCCAGTCAAAGTGTTGAAGCTCAAATCCCTGAAAAGTTAAACAGCAACAAAGCTGAAGTAATTGAAATGAAGCAACATCTGATAACTAATAATGTTAAAAATGGAAAATAATATAATATCTTCTCTGAGCCCCTCTTATATGGTCTAACTGACCCAGAGCTAACCTAAATTGGCCATGTATTGGGGCTCAATCCTATATTTTATGAAAAGGTCAAGCCAAAAAGAATGACTTACAGTTGTGCTAGATTTTGGTATTCTCCAATATTGGATGGAATGGAGCCAGATATATTGTTATTCCTCAGAGTGCTGCATAAGAATGCACCTTCGAGTTAAATTTGACCTTCAGAAGAGCAATTGCGAGAAGATAACCAATGAAAACAAGTTTCATAAATAGGATATGTAAATAAATACCCACAGAAATGTTAGAGACCGCAAGTTTGTTAGAAATTCCAGGGAAGAGCTCCCGTTAGTCAGATCACTTATCCTCCTGTTACATCATAGATTACAGAGAACTTAGCTGCTACTAAATATGAAATCGAGATATTGTGTATCTTTATGAAAAAGAGTAGGCACTTACAAGTCCAACAAACCAGTCAAATTGGAAAATGAGGATGGTATTGGACCTTCAAAAGAGTTCCCCTGAAACCTCCTAAGGAAACATCCAACACAGTCAATTGTAACAGAAGTTTTACATCTCATAATACCAACTATAGGTCTATAGCTGGAAAAATAATGTGCACAGAAGTGTACAAGTATTCTCTTACAGGACATTAAGCTGTGACCAACTTCCTATGAAGTCGGGTATCCTGCCTGTAAGCTCATTATCAGAAGCCCAGCTGGAAGGCCCAAAGTAAGGTCAAATGAAACAATCGAGTTAAAAGAAATTAATACATTTTATACTTGGTAGAAAGCACTGAGAATAACACCGGAAGCTCTTACACTCTTTGAAGCCTAGTTAAATTGGCAAAAGATAAAGGTATCCTTCCACTAACTCCAGAACTATCAATGTAGCTGATAACACGGAAGTGTGTATGATAACAATGTTAAAATGAAACATCAATAATATCAGACATTGCTTTGGATTTTCTTGTCAGGGTATCAATCAAAAATGTAAACCATGAACACTTACAGTTGATCTAAATTTGTCAAATTCCCAAGTTCAAATGGAAGCGGGCCAGAGAAATTGTTAGTGGCAAATGACCTGCACATATACCATACGTAAATATGCCATAGCACTGAATAATTGAAATAAACATCAGAAATGTCCACTTGTTGACTTAAAAGACTCATAAAACTCAAGAATAACTCACAATGATCTTAAGTTGGTAAGCCGCCCAAGCTGTGGTGGAAGCACTCCAGATAAGGCATTAATGCCAAGGCTCCTAAATTCATTCAGTGAAAACATTATAATAACTCTATGGAATGTCCTAATGACTGACAGATCCCTGAGTAATCCCAATAAAGATAGACTTACAGGTACTGCATGCGATTGAGATTGCCAATAGATGCAGGCAGGGGACCTGTCAGGTAGTTTTGCCCCAAATTCCTGCAGCAAAATAGAAAGTTTAGTATCTTTAATTACCACAGGAGTCATGAATTATTAGGCAAAAACATATATGCATATTCTCCATTGAGGTAAGATTTAAATTTCTATCATCATAGTTAATTTTTACTATACAATGTGATCAAATAGTGGCAGCTAAAGGAAACAAGATAAGTGAATAAGGGAAAATCGTAAATAATATATATACACATGGATGAGGAAAGCATACAGATTGGTGAGGTATATTAACGTCCAAAGCTCATCCGGGAGTACACCAACAACGTCCAATGCATAAACTTTCCTGTTAAGATCGAAGGTTATGAATAAAAAAGATGAAGAAACTTTGAGATTAACGAATCGTAAAACACAGATAAGATGCAACTCACAGTGCAGTAATGTGGCAAGTAGAGGAATCGTTGTAAGAGCAATCGCAGGAAATCATGGGGTTGTAACTACGGCTATCAATGTTGGAAGGGACAAGGGCAGTTCCACTGCATGGCTCTCCACTTATGTTCCATCCATTTGATGTTGAACGGTCTGATATGCTCCATTCTCTGAATATCGAATTTATGGCTTCCACTGCAACATCATCAACAACAACAACAATCACACTCTTACTATCAGTATCAGTATCTCCATCCATAATGGCTGCTTGTAAATTTTCTATACAATTGCCATTAAATAACAAAGAATTCGGTTACCATTCACGGTACAACAACTCTCATTAATGTAGGAGGAGAGAATCAAACTCACATTTAATATTAAAAACTTTTTCTAGAAAAAATGATTACGGATTTGTCTGTATCATTCAAACTCACATTTAATATTAAAATGTTTTGATAATTAAGATTCAATTTTTTTAATTTTTTTTATCAACTTATTAGGCGTAGGTGGAGCATCTTTACCGCTCGAGACGACAACTTTTCAATTAAATCTAGGTTGTGAGCACGTAGTTGATTAGATATGTATACCTTAACATGTAATTAATATCATCTTTTTACGTGTATGGTGTAACATACTTATGGTTAAACTATGATGAGAATTTGAAGAACAAGGTTAGAATCCTGTCCAACCAACTTAGTAACAAGAATCCTTAGACGTACAAGCAAGTACTGCGGCATACGATTTTATTTTATTTTTTTATTGACTTTGGTGAAAACAAAAATGAAATTGGATGTGACAGTTTCTCTAATTTTCAAAAGTATGAATCTGCTTTAATTTTAGTTTTCGTGGTTTTGACTTTTAACTAGTCGAGATCGATCAAATGGATCACGTATCATTGTCATGCAACTGCAAAACATTAAGGTCAACAAAGACTTTTTTTTATCTTCGTCTTGTTTTTTTTTAATTTTAAATGTACTCTATTTCTAGAATATGCTGTTTGTTCACAACTTCACCCATTTTCCAATTGACAAAAATGGTCATACATATATTCTAGGTAAGACGAATCCCTTGACCCGACTTATCGTGTGCTGGTGGATTGAGTTGTGAGAGAGTGGGGTTCCGTCTTACAATTATTTTTTATTTTTAATAGTTTTTACTTGATCTTTTATTCGTCCCATAAATATTTACTTTATCTCTTAATTTTACTTTTTCATCTAATTATTACGGTTTATCATATAAACAGGACCTATGTTTGATTCTGGATAAGAAATCAAATCCCAAATATATGTTTTTCTTAAAGTGTTTCTATCTTTGTATTTTTATTTTTCTGGGGTATAAGTGAGAAGTTAATTATCAGAAAAATGGAACAAAAGGAAGGCCCTTGTAACATTCATCAATCATCCGGACTCCAGATTTTGAGAAATCCAACGAAACCACATCACATGCATGAGGCATCATGCAGGATGCAGCACGACCAGACCAAAAGGCATGCCCAACTTGGCTCGGTTTTCACTGGAAGTGTAGACTAGATATATACCCTCCTTTTCAAATATATTTTTTGAAAAAAAGAAAGCAAAAAAATTTATAATTTCTAATAATAAAAATTAATGTTATATATTTTTTTTAAATGGAATAAAAGAGTATTAGCTAAGTAGCTAAGTAGCTAGGGATGGAAGCTTCAATATGGTTTATCAGAAGAAGAAGTAACCAATTAATAAATGGGTACCCAATCAGGCCAACCTGCAAAGGCCTACTAGGAAAGCCCATTGAATGTAAAATGTAAAATGGCTAAATCCGAATACAAACAAACACATACATGCATCAATATTTCAATATCATCTAGAGAGAGAGAGAGAGAGCAGACCTTCGGAAGGATGAGTAGAAGCACTAGTATTGGATTGGGATTGAGCTCGAGCTACCACGGCCAGCAGCAGCAGGAGGAGGAGGATGAAGACGGTTGCATAAACTGCAGGTGGTCTTCCTGCTCCCATCATCAACATCCTCGATCGATCAAACTACTTTTTCTATTACTATTAATCTTCAAGCTTCTGATGTGCTGCTTTAATTAAAACGCATATCTCTCTCTCTCCCTCCCTCTCCGTGCATGTGACGTATATATAACACTCCGTATACACGGAGAGGGAGGTAGAGAGAGAGAGATTTAGAGAATAGTCAGTGATCTGTTGATTGGATTGTGAATTTTCGATTTCGACTTTGAGAAACAAGGAAAATTCAACACCACCCACACTATTTGATCAATTTAAGTTGGCTTTACTTTGTGAGGGCGCCATCGCATCTCTTAATGCTGCATTATTTCTTCTTTTATCCTTGGGCTAATTGCACCATCGGTCCCTTGACTTTGAGTCATTCTAAGTAGTAGTTCCTTAATAGCTCTTTGTTAAAATTAGGCCCTATAAGATTTAAATTTTTATGCCGTCAGTCCTTTTGATGGATGCCGTTGGAAAAATCATGTTAAGTACCACAGACATTTGTGTAAGGGTTAAATTAAAGATTTTCACACCTAAACTTTTTTTTTTTCAATTTATAATCGAGTCCGTGTGGTTTGGATAAAAACCAAATGGCCTTCTTCCCCAAATTTCCAATTTCAAATTCCCCAAATTCCACAGTAAGTCGGGGAATGCCCCAATTCAAATTCCGTTGTAAGTCATGGTCTGGAAAACTTTTTAAAGGTAATTTTATAAAGTAATTGTTCTTGAAAATTTGAGGACAGATAATGATTAAAAAAGAATAGAGAATCAAACAAAAGTATGCATATGAAACTATAATTCAAGAAATCCCCCATTTCATATTTCAAAAAGCGAAGTAAACTGTTAGCTAGTATGATGAATTGATGACATATAACAGCCCCATCGCTAAACAACAAAAATGAAATTAGAGGTTTTTTTCTTACTCACCGATCGGCATTATATGAAGAAGATCGATTGAGAGTTGGAAATTCATCATTCTTCGTCTCAATTGGGCTTGTATTTATATTATTAACGTTAATTAGTTTCCTAATCTGAAAGAGTTCGGAATTAACTTAACTTAACATACAAGATATATAGTTTGTATAATAATATAAATAGGGCAAGTAATGGAATAAATCCCTAACCTATATTACACGCCAAAGTAGAAGAACATGTCTTCTCCTCTTGGCCGCCCTTTACCCTCTCTCTATATTCTATCTCGCCAAATACTCTCTCTAACCTAACCATCAAAAGGATTGGATTTGCGGAGTGAACCAGAAATTGATAATTGTGCTACATGATATCAATCCGACGAGAGAGACATGCAAGATTGTTGATCGTGACATACTAAGATCGTAGCTCAAGCAGAAAGTCTTCCGATTCGTTCAAAGTTCAAGTTCGCACGAGGTAACTAATGATTACTCTTAGATAACGAACTTGTGGTGTATATAACCTTCATTGGTATCAGAGCATATATGTTTGATTGCTCGTTTCATTATATTTTTGTGTTTGTTTAAAAGTTTTACCCGATAACGAACAAAATGGGTTTTATTATTTCATGTGTAAAACGATTTTATTTTTGAGAAAATTTTATATGTCTGAGTTCTCTATGACGAGAGGAACAACATACTAAATTCTCGTTGAAACCCGTCGGGTATTTTTCAAAATATCACAAACCCAAGTTTTGTTGAAAATTGATTTTTTCGAAACTTTGCATGCTGTTTTGACCTATTTATTTTCCGTAAAACCGTGATTTTATGGTCTGTACTTGTAGTACTCCGCGAGGGCTTTCCAACGACATATTGTTTTCTTAATTTGGACTTAAAATGAATATTCTACGGCCTCGAGAAGTTGGCTCGCAGATCACGTTCGCGAATCGATTTTCTGAGTTTTAAAAATGGCGTCCTACGATCTCCACTCTTGGCCTCGATGTACGTGCCTCTTGTGGCACTCCTTTCGGTGTGAAAAGTACACGACTGGAACGTACTCGACGATGAATCCAACGCCACCACCCGTGACCTCATCGGAGTTCGGGATGGCGACGCATGACACCCACTCTCCGGCTGGGCGCGTGAGAGGCTTGAGGGTAGATCAGTCATCCGTTGACTGGTCAACGGTCAAAAGTTTGACTGATGACGTGTCTGCCATGTCATCAAGTGGAACCCACCTTAATTCACACCTGGAATGATGACATCATCAGTGACGTCATCATGACGTCAACCCTGCCACATCAGCGGTGACGTCAGCCCTACGTCCAGTAAGCCCTCCCAGGAAGCCCACACGCGCAGGTGACACGTGTGAGCGTGTGTGGCGATTCTGGGACTCCGATTTGGAAACGGCCGGTGTGTCTAGACTTGTTTCGACCTTCTGAGTCCAATGGTGGTCTCTGTGTTGGTCAATTCAGCCTGTAAGTATTTATTTTGGCTTTTTCACTGAATAAAAACATGTTTTTTGAATTATTAAAAATTCAAAAATAATTTCCAGGGGATGTTTTGTCATTCTGTGACTGTTTAGGGCTATTCGGGACTGTTTAGGGCTATTTGTGACTGTTTAGGGCTATTTGGGACTGTTTAGTATATATATGCATGTAATCGCTGACTTTAACACGGGTGAAAAGTTGGATGGCACCAACTATAGTGTTTGACAAAGGAAAATTACGTATTTGCTAAATGAACAAGAGGTTCTTCACAACCTAGATACTGTGATGGAAGAACCAGAGATGGGAAATTTGACCATCACCCAGCATCGCCAAAAAATACATGAATTCCTTAAATGGAAAAAGAAAGATCGATGTGCACGCTTTACTATGTTGAGTAGCATGCATAATGATCTGATTGACGAGTTTGAGGATTACCTAACTGCAAAACATATGTGGGACAAAATCAAGCTTATTTATGGGAATACTTTTGTTACAAAGTTGAGGACTTTGACTTACAAGTTTGAAAGCTATAAGATTTACCAAAAACATAACATTCTTGAACAACTACGCGAGATGTCCGGAATGATTCGTGAGCTTAAGGCTACTGGTTGTATCTTATTTGATGAACACCAGGTTCAAGTAGTGATTCGTTTACTGCCTGACTCTTGGAATAGTTTAAGGCGTATTCTGACTCATACAGACTACATTTAAACTTTTGCAGATGTATCTCGCCACGTTGAGCTTGAGGTTGAGTGTCATGAAACGAATCGCGCAATAAGTGCTGTGACTCGTGACCTTGCTCTGGTTTCCTTTGAGGGTCCACGCAAGCCACATGGGCAATGCAAGAAACAAGCTAAAGGCAAGAACATTCAGAATTTGGGCCCCAGAGGTGACAAGATTGTTAAACGTCGTAGAGGCAAAAAGAATATTGCTAAGCAGAAGTGCTACAACTGTAGTACCTTGGGTTATGTTGCTCGGACTTGTCCTGAGCCCAAGAAGGTATCTCTTAAGCCTATCTTCTTGCAAATTTGTGTTTGCTCTCAGGTTTAATTAGCTGACTCTCTCCTTGTGTGGATTGTAGACTCAGGCGCAACCAAACTTGTGACGAGGGATCGAGAAGGATTTGTAGATTTTCGAAAGTTCATGAGGGTACAAGAAGAATTTTCATGGGAAATAGTTCGTCAGTAGAAGTCAAAGGAGTTGGCCCATACCAACTTCATTTGCAGAATGGACGCATATTGACTCTTCATTTAGTTCTTTATGCACTTGGAATTCAACATAATCTATTATCAGCAGTTGTAGACACCTCAATTTTGTACCCCTGGTATGTAACATGACATAAAATATCAAGAACTGTTAAAAAGACTAACGGATGTCAAGTTACAGGGTTTAGAATGCAAAAAGTGCAAAAGAAATGAAAGGATGCATGAACAGTAAATTAAGGGGGCCAAAGTGCAAAAAGGTTGAAAGAAAAAAGTGTCTGGCGCCACCAACAAGCCCTTTTGGCGCGGCGCCCATTTCCTATGCAGGCGGCGCCTGTAGACACCCCAATTTCGTACCCCTGATGTGTAACTCTGGCATGTGATATCAAGACCTGTTAAAACTTAACAAATGTCAAGTTACATGATTTAAAAATGCAAAAGGCAAAGCAGGATGCGCAAAACATTAAAATGCAAGGGCTAAAAGTACAAAAATGAAAGTTGGAATAGTGCTCTGGCGCCACCAACATGGTCACTTGGCGCCGCCAACATGGTCCCTTGGCACGGCTCCCATATACCCTTATGGCCGCGCCCAAGGTGCTACAGTGTACTCCTTCGTTAACGCATTGTGCAAGATTTCAAGTGCACGGTACAAGCCGATGAAGCACAAATCCAACTATAAATACAGGTGATCGACCTCACTTTTGGGACACAATTCACAAAGGCTTGAAGCCCGTAGAAACTCTGCGTTATTTTTACGCAGCGAGCGATTAGTGAGCAAGAGTGAGTTCCCCCTCCTATAAAGCCTCGAAACTCTGACAAACTTCCTCCAAACACAAAACCAACCGTTCAAAGTGATCCCTAGCCCTCCAGTTAGGTATCCACCCTATTTCACTGGTCCAAAACTCTCGAAAAGAGTCGTTGCTCTACCCGAGTGAAAAGGTCAAATCAGCCAAAAATAAACCCTTGTTCTGCCCGATTTCCACCAGCAGCAAGCAAGCAAGTGTCAAAAAGCAAGCAATTGCTCCGCCCGTTTTACGGGTCCCAAAAGCAACTCTTGCAAGCTGTTACTCTGCCCGCACCGCAGCAACAGCAAAAAGACTCCCTCTCCCTGAAAGACAGAGCGAGCATACCAACGCTCTTAAAGGTAAGCCTTTAAGAGTTTATTTACTAAAAAGTTATTTTCTATCCGGTCCAATGTAAAAAATATATATATATAAGTCGTTGTGCTGCCCGGATTATTTTAGAAAATAGCATTTAAAAGAGCCATTATTATGGCCAAATATTTTTAAATGTATTTGTAATTATTTGAAAGAGACAGCTGCAAGTCTGTAAATAATGTAAATATGTATGTATTTGTAGGTAGTTAATGCTTTATTTATTTTCTAAATGAATATAACAAAAAGCATACTTTAGCCAAAAACCGTTTTTGAGACCGAAAGGGCGAGTTAGGTGCCTAGCACCTTCCCAACTCGTAACTTAGCCTCCGAACCCGTTTTGCAATCTCTGGTTTTTCTTTTTTGGTTTTTCTTTATTTCTTCCTTAAAATAAACATTTTGGATCCAGTGGGGCGTCGCAACACTGCTTTCTTGCACTTTTCTGTTTTTCCCTAAAAAAGGGAGAATGAGAATGAAAGGGTGATGTATTCCTACATCCTGGTATCCCCTAAATAAGGGATAACTTGATGTAAAAAACTCAAAGCACTCATAGTGATCCGAAATAGACCATAAGACAATTTTCATAAAATCCATAGTGGGGCCTCACAACATCCTTTCTTGCACTTTTCCGTTTTCCCCTAAAAAATGGAGAATGAGAATGAAAGAGTGATATATTCATATATCCTGGTATCCCCTAAAAAAGGGATAACTTGATGTAGAAAACCCAAAGCTCCCATATTGGACCAAAAATCCACTAAAGTCAATCAAGGCGTATTCAACACGCTATCTTCGACAGCACTCCTCTCGCACTTTTAATTACGTCTTCCCATAAATAAGGGAGGATGGAATGAGAGCAGTGGTGTCATGCATCCAAACGTACGCGCACCCCTATCCAAGGGCGCACGGGGCGCGGGCGCATCTCGGGCGACCCACAGCCCCCAAATAGTGCTAGTGCACTGTAGCTTTTTGCTTTCGGTACAATCTCTCAAGCGCGCGGTACAAACCGATAAAGCTCAGAAAGAAAATCTTAATGACGAAGGAATCTCTCCTTCTGCCTATAAATAGAAGGCTCTGGCTTAAGAAATTCACACACCAAATACGCAGTAACACACCGCTGAAAGTTTACGCAATAAGAGTGCTGAGAGTTCCCCTCCTCCTATAAGCCTCAAAGCTCTGTCAAATCTCCCACAAACACAAAACCAACCGGTCAAAGTGAGCCTTAGCCCCCCAGCTAGGTTTCCACCCTATTATCCCAGTCCAAAAATCCCAAAAAGAGCAGTTGCTCTGCCCAAATCCAAAGGCCAAATCCGTCAAAAGTAAGCAGTTGCTCTGCCCGATTTCCGCCAGCAGCAAGCAAACAACAGCAAAAAAGCAAGGAGTTGCTCCGCCCATTTGACGGTGCCCAGAAGCAACTTTCGGAAGCAGTTATTCTGCCCGAACCGCAGCAGCAAAAAAGACTCCCTCTCCCGAAAAGACAGAGCGAGCACACCAACGCTCTTGAAGGTGTGTCTTTAAGGGTTTTTATTATAAAAGTGTTATTTTCATTCGGCCCAATGTAAAAAATATAAACTGTTATGATGTATGGATCTATGTAGAAAATAACATTAAAAAGAGCCATTATTATGGCCAAATATTTTTAAATGTATTTATAATTACTGGAAGAAGATGACTGCAAGTCTGTAAATAATGTAGACATGGATATATATCTTTTTAATACTTTATTTATTTGCTAGATAAATATAACAAGAAACATATTTTAGCCAAAAACTGTTTTGAGACCGAAAAGGCGAGGTGGGTGCCTAACCCTTTCCCGCCTCGTAACTTAGCCTCTGAACCCTTTTTACAAACTCTGGTTTATTTTTTGTTTTTCTTTGTTTCTCCTTAAAATAAAGATGGCACTCTGTTAAAACATTTTGGATCACAGTGAGGCCCGCAACATCCTTTCTTGCATTTTTCCGTTTTCCCCTAAACAAAGGAAAATGAGAATGAAAGGGTGATGCATTTCCTGCATCTTGTTTTCCCCTAAACAAGGGAGGATGAGATACAGGGAAACCCAAAGCACTCATAGCGATCCAAAATAAGCCTAAGGTCATGGTGAGGCTCGCAACATCTTTTTTTTGCACTTTTCTGTTTTCTCCTAAACAAGGGACGATGAGAATGAAAAGGGTGATGCATTTTATGTGCCTTGTCTTCCCCTAAACAAGGGAGGGTGAGATACGGAGAAACCCCAGAAACTCATAATGACTTAAGACAATTTTCGAAAAGTCCATAGTGAGGCAGTGCGTGTTCCCACGCGCTCTCGCAACATCATTTTTTTTTTTTTGCACTTTTCCGTTTTTCCTTGAACAAGGGACAATGGGAATGAAATGGGTGATGCATTTTCTGTATCTTATTTTCCCCTAAACAAAGAGGGTGAGATACGGAGAAACCCAAAGCTCTCATAATTGACCAAAAGCTCACTCAGGTGACCGAGGCGTATTCAACGCACTACACAAGGGATGATGAAATGGAAAGAGTGATGCTCCTTCCGCATGCCGCGTTCCACTAAAAAATGGAGCGCGGGGCACGGGAGGCGACCTTCCAGGGCACCCACAGTGGCGGCTCTGCTGGGGTCGTCGTTTTTATTTTAAAGAAAATAAAAATGGAGGGCTAGACTCAATTTTCACAAAAAAAAAAAAAAAAAAAGAAGAAAAAATCAGTTTTCTTTAGCTTCTAGCTAAAATATGCTTATTATATTTCTTTAGCTTTTTAAATATTGCGTTCTTATATATCTGTGTATATATTTGTGGATATGATCCTCCATCTTACAGCAGTTTCGTTCTAGTTATCGTTACACGTATATTTACAAAAAAAACAAAAAAAATGAATAAAATAGATTTCCGGACAGCATAACAAAAGGGGTTGGGGCTTTATTTTTATTATTGCTTTATTTTGCTTTATATATCTGTTTGTTTTATTTATGTTGCGCAAAAAAAATTTAAAAAAAAATATTAATGTTCTTTTATTCTGTCATATTATTTGCACATCCATCTATGTTCGCATTTTTTTATTATAAAAAAAATCTTCTTTCCTTTAATATCAATATGCTTGTTTTTTTTTCTTTTATATTTATTTGGCTTTCTGTGTGTGTATATAAGTTCAATAAAAAAAATCATTTTTCTAAAAGAAAGAAAAACAAATCGTTTTCCAAAAATAAAAAATATATATAAAGAAAGAGTTTTCAAAAAAAGGGGGGAAGAAATTCGTTGTCTAAAATTTTTTAAAAAAAGAATTCATCTCTTTAAAAAAAAAACTCATTTTCTCAAAGCAAAAGAAAAAAAATCGTTTTTGAAAAAAAATTCATTAAAATATATATATAATAATAATTTCGTTTATCAAAAAAAATGCTCAACAAAAATAAATTAGATAAAAAAAAAGCAAATATATATATATATATATATATATATATATATATATATATATATATATATATATATATATATATATATATATATATATATATATATATATTATTCGTATTTTTCAAAAACAAAAAACAAACTTGAAAGGGTTAAATGGGGATAAAAGACAAGAAGGAAACAAGAGGGGGTCTAAGTGCAAAAGAGGAAAAGTTGAAAGATCAAAATGAACAAAAGGAAAAAGTCAACATTCACTATTATTGAATGACACGGCGCCCAAATTGTCTTTGGGTGGTGCCCTGCCTCCTCCTACGTGGCCCGTTCCCCATTTTGAATAATTTTGTCTGATGTTGGGTCCATTTTATTTGTTGGGCCGCCCATTTTTATCGTTTGGTGCACCCATTTTTCCTATTACTCCACCTTTCAAAAAAAAAAATCATCAAAAACAAAAAAAGTTTTCTTTCCTTTAAATCTTGTGTTGTGTTTATACATATTGAAATATTTGTTATTTTTCTTTGGTACCACTAATAATTTTACAGGGGCTGAAAAATAAAAACAAATTGTTTATTTATCATTTACTCTCCTGAGAGGATTGTCCGAAGGTATATAATCGTCATATCTCATTTCAAAGATCGCAAAAGCAAAAAAAAATAGTTTTCTAATAAAAAATCATGTGTAATATTTTGTTCTCTTTTCCTTTAAAAAAATATATAATTGTTTCTTTTCGTAAAATAATAATAATAATAATAATAATAATTAGTTGAAAAATTAAAAAAAAAATTTTACTACTTTCTAGATGCCGCACACACGCGCACACATGTAGAAATATTATGAACTGCTACCCTACACCATGACCAGCCTACCCCCTACATCAGCCAACGTTAAATTGCATATAGTTTCTCAGGACACTTCATAGACCGATCGGTTTTTATATCTCTGAGTTATTGACCAGTCCTTATGCATAAAAAAAAAGGAAGCAAAAAAAAAATTGATGAATAAATATGCACAGGGACTGACCAATAATTTTCTGATGTTCGACCTAGACCATTTCGAATGGTGGATCCCGGAAAGAGTATAGGCCATTCGCCTAAGATCAGTCCGATCTTGGGAAGTCGAAAGGCAGGTGAAATACGAGATTCCTATACTCTGAATAAAGAATCCACTATTCCAGGAATAGTCCTGAGACCGTCAAAACAAAGCGGGTGCTTGTCCGATCAATTGTAGGGAAAATGAATAATAATAATATAAAAAAACTAATAAAGGCACGCTGTACTCCAAACCCAGAAAGCCTTAAGCCAATCCTTTCTGATACCTCCAAGCCCCTTTTCCTCTGAAACCTAGCCTGAGTTTGGAAATGAAAAGATAGCACCGATCGTTTGATACGAGAAACAGGCACAGAGGTTAGATCGAAAAATATCATAATCGGTGGAGAAAATACGAATTTGGACAGAATGGCCGCCGAAAATGAACAGTCTACAGCGGATACTGATACAGGGGCTCCCGGGTTCGCTGCTACTCCGGCCATGCAGCAATGGTTAGATCAAAAACTGGATGCACAGAATGATCGCATAATGAGCCAGATGGCAAAACTCGTGCAAGGTCCAAAACCTAGTGTTGAGGGAACCTCTTTCCCTGCAGCCCCTCAAGAAGCATCTACTCTTCATGCTCCTCTAAACCCAAATCCTCAATCAAACACTAACCTTCCACCAACCGCTGGCACCCCAATCACCAATTTCTCACCAAATACCTATTATTACCAAAGTTTCAACCCTTTCTTGCCAAACCTAACATGTCCTCTCCCAAATAACAATATACCCCAGAATCCAAATAACCTTCCATTTCCCATTGTCAATCCACTCCAAAATAACCCACATATAGACCCCAGGAACCATATCCAGTCAGGACAAGTAGCAACTTATTTACCCTTCAATAATCCTGGTCATCAGGCAGAAGCCGCCAAAAACCCACCTCTCCAAAATCCTTACCAGAACCCTTACCAAACGCGTCCTCAAAATCCTTACCAAATGCCACAGCCAAAAATAAACCCAGTTTTCCCCAATCCTTCCAACATGTACCAAAACCCAGCACCTCCTCCCACAAAATTGGAGGCAGATATGGAGAACCTAAAAAGTATGATGCACAAGGTCTTGAATAGAGGGAAATTTTCTACGCGGGCATTAACACTAAAACCTTCAGCCATACTACGCTCAAGTTTCAAAATGCTCAACATAGAAAAATTCGATGGGACTGGATGCCCTATCTCCCACCTAAAATCTTATTCTACTGGCATGCAATCAAGAGGGGCTAGTTTCGAAGCAATGGCCTCCAATTTTCACCTTACCTTGATAGGGGCTGCTAAGCAATGGTTAATGCTAGCAGATGACAGCACCATGGGTACTTGGGACCAAATAGCTGAGGGGTTTTTAGAAAGGTACAAAGATAATACTACCCCCAAAAATAAAAGAGATCTTGAATCATGCACCCAAAGGGAAAAAGAAACATGTGCTGAGTTTGCAGCAAGGTGGAAAAGAAAATTAGCCCAGACACTCGACAGACCTGATCCGGCTGAGTCATGCAGAATGTTCATCAAGAACCTCCAGCTCATTTACCTGGAACACTTGCGGTATCTCCCCTATAGCAATTTTAAAGAAATAGTAGAGATATGAGTCCGTATTGACGAAGATATACGCAAAGGATCCTTAGAAATCGGTACACCTCCAAGTTCATTCTACTATTCTGGATCAGAGGAAGAATCTACGGAAGAAGTCAACGTTGTAGAAAGAATCACGGGTGAAAAATACAGTAGTGTGCCATGGTCATATGGGACAAACAAATCTGCCAATTCTGTTGAGGGAAGCAGTAACACTGACAGAAGCTGCATAAGACCTTACGAAGGAAACAGAAGGCATTTCGATGAATTGTATGCCCCAATGTCACAGATCCTACAAGGGTTAACAACACAAGAAGTCCTTAAGCCCCTTGAAAACTACAAACCTCCAAACCCATTACCTGCCAAATGGAACCGCAACAAGTATTGTGAATACCACCAATCCAGTGGCCATATCACCGACAAATGATTCTCACTCAGGAATGATATCCAAGACCTTATCAATGATAAAATCATTGAGATGCCGCACCCATGATTGTTTCTGATAAAAAGTGATCAAGCATCGTTCAAAGGAACAAAGAATTCGGATATGACAGAACTTAGTACAAGAAGTTGTTGGCCACTCAGGGAAAGACAATGGAAAGCCATTAAGACTCGTCAAACCCTAGAATACCCTTGTGTATACGCCTCCAAAAACCCTTTTTACCTTTGAATCTCCTCTTGCCAAATAAAATCTCCAGGAAACAACTCTTTTTCAACTCAGCGTCAGTTTTCGTAGATTGTCTATATATATTTTCTTTTTCAGGTCACCTATTTCCGAGTATCCCTGGAAAAGTTTTCTTTTGACGGATGATAAGTTGACTCCCTTAAAACACCTAAATCTACACGAGTTGATAATTATTCATCCAAAAGATTTGGACCCGCAAACTATTTAAAACGCATGAAATTCAAAGCAGACAAGGCGTCTTGACCGGAATCACCTTCGACCCATTGCGGCCGAGCTGTTAGTAGCGTACTGGGGCTTTCCACCATACACCTAGAAGCCTGTTTTTAGTCCACCTTATGCCCTACTGAAACTAAGACCTTCCAAATATCCCCAGCCAAGCAACTACCCACATGATTTGGCTTCCCAAAAACTGGGGCTGTATCGCCTTTTTATCCACCAAGAATGATTATCCCTTTGTCCCAAAAAGAGAGATGACATTCCCCAAGTACTATGATGATGCTCAAAAAAAGAAAACAAACAAAAAAACAAACAAAAAAGAAAACAAAAAAAGAAAAAAAAATCTCTCTGGAGGAAGTCCATCATTTGTCCATCTTCTTCTTACCCAAACTAGTTTAGAGGTGAATAGAAAATAGCTTAGGTACTGAATTGTGTTCATATAATCAAGTCTGTTATGTTGCCTACGATCAGTGGCGGATCCAGGAATAATATTGACCGGTGTCTAAAATTTTAACTACTCCCTCCGTTCCAAAATATATGAAAATTTGGGAATTTTCACACAGATTAAGGAAACATATTGTAAAGACTAAACTACCCCTAGTCAAACATTAATGAGGTGTCTTGATATTCTTGCCCAAAGAGCCAAACACAAGTTACAGAGTTAATAAATCTGGGTAGAATTGGAAAAAAAAATGAAAAAAGTTCCTTAAAAATTAATAAGTGTCATCTATTATGGAACAAAAAAACACTCTCGAAACATCATATATTTTGAGACGGAGTATTACATAAAAAAATATAGAAATTACAATTGTCCTTTATGCATTTTCATACATTGAAAACACGTAATTACATCATCATCACTAACATTCATTATTAACATGTCTTTTTCGATATAACATACAAGAGAATCATTTAAAAATTGATCGAACATTCGATTTTGTAAATCCGTCTTGACAATATTCATTACAGAGAATTTGGGAGGGTCCAATAAATTTTTTTTGAGGGGTCCAATTGTCAAATATCACAAATCTACTCCAAATTTCTTTTTTGGGCGGTGTCCATGGACACCCATAAGTCTAATGTGGATCCGCCACTGCCTACGATGTGCTTGATGTTTGGCCTCTAAAAAAATGAATCTCCTCATTTTAAATTTTTGTAGATAGCCACTGTAGTAATTAATTAATTTTCCGCTCTAATTTAAAATTTTTAACGTATGGCCGAACAATACCCGAATAATTGCCAAACATGTATTCGAGTTTGGTTGCTATATCGATTTTTTCTAGAATAATTTTTGAATTTTGATTTTTTTCCCCATATCAAGTCTGTTTTATTAAAGTATGTTATATTTGTGCTTAAGTTAATATTTAAGCTCTTTCTTTAATGTTTTGATTTTAATTTCTCTTCTTTAATATAGACTAGTTATTTAGCCCGTGCTATGCACGGGTAAAATATGAGATATATATATATATATATATATATATATTATATTTGTAATAATGATATAACTTTTAGACATTATAATTAGATTGTTAATCTCTTCCATTGTTATAATTATTTTTATAGTGTTAATACTATTAAATAATTTTTTTTTACCTAAATACTTTTAAAATTAATATAAGTTTCTAGCTAACGTGAGATACATATTTTGTATTAATAATGATAGTAGTTTTTTTTATCTAAAGACTTTTAAAATTAACATTTAACTTGATAATAATATTAGAAGTCATTTTGTTAAAAACTTTTAAAATCATAATTCATTTTTAAACAATGTAAGATACACATCTTCTATTGATAATAGTAGTAGAAGTTTTTTATCAAAAAAACTTTGAAACCCAACATCACTTTATAACAAATATATGCTACATCTTTTCAAATAGTAATTAATAATAATATTTTTAATACAAACATCAATTTCTAACCAATGTGTGATACATCTCTTCTATTGGTAATAATAGTAGAATATTTTCTATCAATGTGAGATACATCTCTCGTGAAAGTGAAAGTCTTTAGTCTAAAGACTTTAAAATCTAACATTTTATTTTTGAACAATGTGTTATACATCTCTTTTCTTGGTAATAATATAAAATAATTTAAACTCAACATCATTTCTAGCCAATGTGAGATATACATCTTCTAATGGTAATAATGGTAAAAATCTTTTATCAAATGTGTATAAGTAAAAATCATTTTCTATGGTTCTGTCATCTCACCACCTTTGGATAAATCTTCATTTTAAAGCATCCATGTGGAAGCTTTAAAAACTTTTGGTTTTCTAGTGACTTTGAAAATCAACATCACTTTCCAACCAATGTATGATACACTTCTTCTATTGGTACTTAATAATAGAATTTTTAAAACCAACATCAATTTCTAACCAATGTGGGATACATCTCATCTATTGTTGAAAAATTAGTGTTTTTAGTGAAATAAATTGTGCAACTTAAGACACGAATTTCTTTACGTGTCATTTGTTTGTTGACGAAGGTAATTGCGCAAATGTGTTCTACTCTGTGAGAGCATCAAAATGATATATTTATTTGTCCAAATCGAGTTTTTGATAATAAGATATCAAGACTTAAAGTATAATACTTGTTAAAACAATTAGTGTTTTTAGTGAGAGAAATTGTGCAACTTGAGGCACAAATTTCTTTACGTGTCATTTGTTTGTTGGCGGTAAATGTAAGCAAATGTGTTCTACTCGGTAAGAGCATCGAAATGATATATTTATTTGTCCAAATTGAGTTTTGGATGAATAAGATATCAAGAGTTAAAGTATAATACTTATTAAAAAATTAGTGTTTTTAGTGAAAGAAATTGTGCAACTTGAGACACAAATTTCTTTACGTGTCATTTGTTTATTGACAAAAGTAATTGTGCAAATGTGTTCTACTCGTCAAGAACATCGAAATGATATATTTATTTGTCCAAATCAAGTTTTGGATGAATAAGATATCAAAACTTAAAGTATGATGTTAAACGTGAGTCATTAAAAGTAATATCTAACCTTGAAGAGTTTTATCTCACATTGGTTAGAAGTAATGTTAGTTATAATTTTTTTTAAATATAAGTCTTCTACTATTGAAAATAGAAGAAGTTATATATATATATATATATATATATATATATATATATATATATATATATATATATATCGTATATTGCTAATAATAGTAAGTCTTTTATATAATCTTAAATAAAATAATTAAAAATCAACATCATTTTTTAACCAATGTGAGATATACATCATCTATTGGTAATAATGGTAGAAGTTTTTTTTATCAAAAAACTTTGAAAACAAACATCACTTTATTACAAATGTATGATACATCTTTTCAATTAGTAATTAATAATATTATTTTTAATATAAACATCAATTTCTAATCAATGTGTGATACATCTCTTCTATTAGTAATAATAGTAGAATATTTTGTAACCATGTGAGATACATCTCTTGTAAAAGTGAAAGTTTTTAGTTTAAAGACTTTAAAATCTAACATTTTATTTTTAAACAATGTGTTATACATATCTTTTATTGGTAATAATATAAAATAATTTAAACTCAACATCATTTTCTAGCCAATGCGAGATATACATCTTCTATTGGTAATAATGATATATATATATATATATATAAAGTTTGTGAGAAGCATTATAGTTGTGTCACCTCACTACCTTTGGATAAATCTTTATTCTAAAGCATCCATGTGGAAACTTTAAAAACTTTCGGTTTTCTAGTGACTTTGAAAATCAACATCACTTTCCAACCAATGTATGATGCATTTCTTCTATTGGTACTTAATAATAGAATTTTTAAAACCAACATCAATTTCTAACCAATGTGGGATACATCTCATCTATTGTTGAAAAATTAGTGTTTTTAGTGAAATAAATTGTTCAACTTGAGGCACGAATTTCTTTACGTGTCATTTGTTTGTTGACGAAGGTAATTGCACAAATGTGTTCTACTCGGTGAGAGCATCAAAATTATATATTTATTTGTCCAAATCGAGTTTTTGATAATAAGATATCAAGACTTAAAGTATAATATTTGTTAAAAGAATTAGTGTTTTTAGTGAGAGGAATTGTGCAACTTGAGGCACGAATTTCTTTACGTGTCATTTGTTTGTTGGCAAAGGTAATTGCTCAAATGTGTTCTACTCGGTGAGAGCATCGAAATGATATATTTATTTGTCCAAATCGAGTTTTGGATGAATAAGATATCAAAAGTTAAAGTATAATACTTATTAAAAAATTAGTATTTTTAGTGAAAAAATTGTGCAACTTGAGGCATAAATTTCTTTACGTGTCATTTGTTTGTTGACAAAAGTAATTGTGCAAATGTGTTCTACTCGTCAAGAACATCGAAATGATATATTTATTTGTCCAAATCAAGTTTTTGATGAGTAAGATATCAAAGCTTAAAGTATGATGTTAAAAGTGAGTCATTAGAAGTAATATCTAACCTTGAAGAGTTTTATCCCACATTGGTTAGAAGTAATGTTAGTTGTAAAAGTTTTTAAATATAAGTCTTCTACTATTGACAATAGAAGAAGTTATATATACTAATACTAATACCGCTTATCATATTGATTATTATTATTATGTATTATTATTAGCTAATGGCTAGAAACCAAAGTTTTTAAAACTTTCCACATGGATGCTTTAGAATGAAGATTTATCTAAAGGTGGTGAGGTGGCAAACCATAGTGCTCCTCACCAACTTTAAAAAAATATATATATATATATATATATATATATATTTATATTGATTCTCATTTCTTTTCTTTGTTCCTTTCTTTATGGGTCATCTTT
>CM028382.1:119573255-119814836 GCA_013146195.2 Codonopsis lanceolata
AATAATGATATATATATATTTGTAATAATAATATAACTTTTAGACATTATAATTAGATTGTTAATCTCTTCTATTGTTATAATATTTTTTATATTGTTACTAATATTAAACGATTTTTTACCTAAATACTTTTAAAATTAATATAAGTTTCTAGCTAACGTGAGATACATATTTTGTATTAATAATAATAGTAATTTTTTTAATCTAAAGACTTTTAAAATTAACATTTAACTTGATAATAATATTAGAAGTCATTTTGTTAAAAACTTTTAAAATCATAATTCATTTTTAAACAATGAGATACTTATTTTATATTTTTATTGGTAATGAAAGTTTAAGTCTTTTATCTAAAGACTTTAAAACCAACACCACATTCTAACCATGTGGTATACATATTTTCTATTAGTAATAATAGTAGGATAAAAAGACTTTTTAAACAATATTCATTTCTAAACAATGTGGATACATATTTTCTATTGGTAATAACAAAAAATGTCTTTATCTAATGACTTTTATAACCAATACTCATTTCTAAATAATATGAGATACATTTCTTGTAACCAATGTGAGATACATCATCTAAAAACTTTTTAAACCAATATCACTTTATAACCAATGTGAAATATTCTTCTATTGCTAATAATTGTAGACTTTTAAAATCAACATCACTCTCTAACCAATGTAATACATATCCTCATTTGGTAATAATAGAAGAAGTCTTTTATTTTAAAAAATTTATAACCAACATCTCTTCCTAAATAATGTGGGATACATCTCTTCTATTACATTGACGATAAAAGTAAAAGTCTTTTATCTAAAGACTTTAAAACTAACATCATTTTTAGCAAATGTAAGATATCTCTTCTATTAGTAATAATAGTAAAAACTCTTTTTTTTATCTAAAATTAAAATAAACAACATCACTTTCTAACCAATGTGAGATATACATATTCTATTGATAATAATGGTAGAAGTCTTCTCTATTTAAAGACTTTAAAAACAAACATTACCTCTACCAAATGTATGATACATCTATTCTATTGGTAATAATAGTATTTTTAAAACCAACATTAATTTATAGCCAATGTGTGATACATCTTTTCTATTGATAATAATAGTAGAATACTTTGTAACCAATGTGAAATACTTGCATCCATGTGGAAGCTTTAAAAACTTTTGGTTTTCAAGTGACTTTGAAAATCAACATCACTTTCCAACTAATGTATGATGCATTTCTTCTATTGATACTTAATAATAGAATTTTTAAAACCAACATCAATTTCTAACCAATGTGGGATACATCTCTTCTATTGTTGAAAAATTAGTGTTTTTAGTGAAAGAAATTGTGCAACTTGAGGCACGAAATTCTTTACGTGTCATTTGTTTGTTGACGAATGTAATTGCGCAAATTTGTTCTAGTCAGTGAGAGCATCAAAATGATATATTTATTTGTTCAAATCGAGTTTTGGGTAATAAGATATCAAGACTTAAAGTATAATACTTGTTAAAATAATTAGTGTTTTTAATTAGAGAAATTGTGCAACTTGAGGCACGAATTTCTTTACGTGTCATTTGTTTGTTGGCGAATGTAATTGCGCAAATGTATTCTACTCGGTGAGAGCATCGAAATCATATATTTATTTGTCCAAATCGAGTTTTGGATGAATAAGATATCAAGAGTTAAAGTATAATACTTATTAAAAAAATAGTGTTTTTAGTGAAAGAAATTATGCAACTTGAGGCACAAATTTCTTTACGTGTCATTTTTTTGTTGACAAAAGTAATTGTGCAAATGTGTTCTACTCGTCAAGAACATCGAAATGATATATTTATTTGTCCAAATCAAGTTTTGGATGAATAAGATATCAAAGCTTAAAGTATGGTGTTAAAAGTGAGTCATTAGAAGTAATATCTAACCTTGAAGAGTTTTATCCCACATTGGTTAGAAGTAATGTTAGTTGTAAATATTTTTTAAATATAAGTCTTCTACTATTGACAATAAAAGAAGTTATATGTACTAATACTAATACCCATTATCATTATGATTATTATCATGTATTATTATTAGTTAATGGTTAGAAAACCAAAAGTATATATATATATATCTTATATTGCTAACAATAGTAAGTCTTTATATAATCTAAAATAATTAAAAATCAACATCATTTTTTAACCAATGTGAGATATACATCTTCTATTGGTAATAATGGTAGAAGTTTTTTAACAAAAAACTTTAAAAATCAACATCACTTTATAACAAATGTATGATACATCTTTTCAATTAGTAATTAATAATAATATTTTTAATACAAACATCAATTTCTAACCAATGTGTGATACATCTCTTCTATTGGTAATAATAGTATAATATTTTGTAACCATGTAAGATACATCTCTTGTAAAAGTGAAAGTCTTTAGTCTTTTAAAGACTTTAAAATCTAACATTTTTTTAAACAATGTGTTATACATCTCTTTTATTGGTAATAATATAAAATAATTTAAACTCAACATCATTTTCTAGCCAATGTGAGATATACATCTTCTATTGGTAATAATTGTAAAAATATTTTATCATATATATATATAATTGGTGAGGAGCACTATGGTTGTGCCACCTCACCACCTTTGGATAAATCTTCATTCTAAAGCATCCATGTGGAAGCTTTAAAAACTTTTGGTTTTCTAGTGACTTTGAAAATCAACATCACTTTCCAACCAATGTATGATGCATGATGCATTTCTTCTATTGGTACTTAATAATAGAATTTTTAAAACCAACATCAATTTCTAACCAATGTGGGATACATCTCTTCTATTGTTGAAAAATTAGTGTTTTTTGTGAAAGAAATTGTGTAACTTGAGGCACGAATTTCTTTACGTATCGTTTGTTTGTTAACGAAGGTAATTGCGCAAATGTATTCTACTCGGTGAGAGCATCAAAATGATATATTTATTTGTCCAAATTGAGTTTTTGATAATAAGATATCAAGACTTAAAGTATAATACTTGTTAAAAAAATTAGTGTTTTTAGTGAGAGAAATTGTGCAACTTGAGGCACGAATTTCTTTACGTGTCATTTGTTTGTTGGTAAATGTAATTGTGCAAATGTGTTCTACTCGGTGAGAGCATCGAAATGATATATTTATTTGTCCAAATTGAGTTTTTGATGAATAAGATATCAAGAGTTAAAGTATAATACTTATTAAAAAATTAGTGTTTTTAGTAAAAGAAATTGTGCAACTTGAGGCACAAATTTCTTTACGTGTCATTTGTTTGTTGACAAAAGTAATTGTGCAAATGTGTTCTACTCGTCAAGAACATCGAAATGATATATTTATTTGTCCAAATCAAGTTTTGGATGAATAAGATATCAAAGCTTAAAGTATGATGTTAAAAGTGAGTCATTAGAAGTAATATCTAACCTTGAAGAGTTTTATCTCACATTGGTTAGAAGTAATGTTAGTTGTAAAAGTTTTTAAATATAAATCTTCTACTATTGACAATAGAAGAAGTTATATATACTAATACTAATACCCCTTATCATATTGATTGTTATTAGGTATTATTATTAGCAAATGGCTAGAAAACCAAAGGTTTTTAAAACTTCCACATGGATGATTTAGAATGAAGATTTATCTAAAGGTGGTGAGGTGGCACAACCATAGTGCTCCTCACCAACTTTAAATATATATATATATATATATATATATATATATATATATATATATATATATATATATATATATATATATATAGATTTTACATTTACATAATTTTTATCTTACTCATTGTTTCAAATAGGTCCCTTCAACCCCACCTCCAACTCCACCTGCATCTCCGACACCCCTTCCATCAGAACATATACGCACAATATTGTATGATGATATGTCGGATGATTCGAGTTTTGTAGATGAAGCAGTATGTTTTTATTTTATTTTAATTAAACGACTTCAATGCATAAAATATGGTTAACTTAATGTGTTTGAATTTTATTTGTCTCATGTTTAGGTGAAAATAATGGACAAAGTTATTGTATCTCATGTTTCTAAACCAAATATTGTTGTGAAGCAAGAGCTCCTAGAAGAAGACTGAGTTTTTGTTATTGAGAAAACAATAAAATATATTTTTACATGTCTATTTTTTTATAATTACAATTAAATTATTTAATTCTTGGTTTTCTTATGAAATAAATGCCCAAGTAAAATGTTTTATTTTGTTAGATATTTTGGTTTTCTCTCATTTTTGTGTAGTATACATATATCTAAACCCTACAAAATCCTATGTAAATATTAATTCATTCACATATTGTGTGCTCCATATATTGATCAAGTCTCAAACTGGTGTCGTGCCATAAGCAGGGACTCAGAATCTAATACTTATATAATGGACCTTGGCGGTTGGAAATTGCACAAAAAGGACCGATCGTGTTATCACCCATAATAAAAATAAATTAGCCCATTTTACTTGCGTGACTTAGGCCTTAAAATGGCTTTCTAGCATAGTAATGATTTCAATAGAGCTGTCCACGTTCGAACATTCCCTGATAAGCCCATCACCAGTACTCCTTATGTTTCAAAATAAGTGTTGTTTTAGCAAAGTTTTTTGTTCCAAAATAAGTGTCATTATAGGATTTCAAAAAATATTTGTTCATATTTTGTCAAAACTGCCCTTATTTATTACTTTCAAATTAAATGATATTAGAGATTGAATTGTTAAGAAAAAAGAGAAAATACTAGTGCAACTTAACTACATTAAATAAACTTAAATAAGAGTATATCAGTCTTTTTAATCTGTGTACGAATTGATAAAACGACACTTATTTTGAAATGAAATGAGTAATACATTGGGCTTCTAGATGCTAGGATTTTGGTTCATGTTTTAGCATACCAAAAGTCTTACAATAATAATAAAGACCCTATGTTGGTATGCAGAGAGAGACAGCTAATGAATGAGTACGTTTACTATACCCACACATGTGCAAATACGTAAAATGCACATAACAATATCCTAGTTGTAGGATCACGAGTAGCAAGGATTCACCAAACTGTCAATGCAGTTCTCAATGTAGCTCGTTACTGTAGCTACAATGGAAGGTGTATTGGACAGAAAAATTAAAAAACAGCGGAAGACTTTAATAGTAAAGCACGAATTAAGTACAAACGTTTACCAAACAACCTACAAGCCTATACTTGTAGATCTAGCCTTATGGCCAAAAAGATTTCACTAAATAATATGATTTGTTTTACAAAAAAGAATTTGAAATAACCAAACAAAACACTCTCACAAGACAATAAGTCTTGGAGAGCAAAAACCCACAGAAAAACAGGTAAAGAAAACGTGGGAAGAAAACAATCAGCTTCCTAAAACAGCTAGGAAGACAAACAGCTCCAGCACTCCAATGTAGTTCCGAATGTTATAACATTTAAAGCTACATTCAAATTCTGAAACTTTCTGGAATTCAGAGTATGCTTCTAAATCTACTGTTCTGCTTCTATGCTCTCAGTTCTCTCTCTGTGTTCTGTACGTCTTCAGCTTTAGCCTAAGTCCTCTATTTATATTGTGAAGGAGACCTACACATAAATAAGGAAACAAACTCCAATATATAAAAGGATTAGAATTATTAATGAAATCAACTTCCTTATTTACTAGATTCTCTTACCAAAATGGACAAGGACTCCAAGACACGGCATTTAAGAAGGATTTTTGCATAGATTTTGTTTCCAAAAACAACTCCTAAGATTTAGGACCAAGAAACCCAAAATATAATAAAATATTTTGTTTCCAAAAATGACTAATCTTAAGGACCAAGAAAGGAGATACAAAACCAAAATAGATCATGCATATTTTACCCTTTAAAGTAGTGTAAAAGAGACAACAACGTATGACCTTGACTTACATGTGCTCTATTTGTAATGTCAATGACTGAGTACGTTAGCAGGGTTTGCAATTGCCAATTAGGTCAGGCTGGCAGTGGCAGCTACGATGAAGAGCATTAACCTATGGGTGATTTGGCAATGAGGGTTTCCTTCGAAGTGATGTTGATGAATGATGAGCAGCAATAATTGACAGCACAAGGATGAAGCATATGTGACATGGAATCAGTAGCAAAAATGTTGCATTCCACATGGACGCGCGCAATGGCATAAAAACATATTCCTTTTCCAAAAAATTGAGAAGAACCTGAATATGAGTGCAACAGCATAATGCAGCATATGTGAAGAATTGTGTTTGAACTTCAGAGAAGATAAAACTTGATGATTCAATGTAGCAGACTCTTGTCAAGTTTGGTAATGGAAGAAAGGTTGAAGATGGCTGCCGGACCACCACCATTGACGGTGGTGGCCGGAGGTGAGAGAGAGAAGAAGAGAATGAGCACAAGCAGGAGAGAGAGAAATAGAAACTGATTTTGTTATTGAATTGAAAAATTAATTTATAAAACTATTACAAGAGATATGTATATCTAAAATAAAAGTAATCTATTGGGCTAACAATTCAAATGGGCTCAATTGGGCTTACATGTTGGATCTATTTCTTTAACACTCCCCCTCAACTTGAACACGTTAATTTGTGAAGTGTGCGAGTTGGAGAGGTACAAACGAATGAGCCCTTCGGCAAATGTGCCACTTTGGGCCTCTATCAGTTTTGCACCACTTTGGGCCTGAACGTTATTGAGCCACTTTTGGCCTTTAACAAAAATGTGCCTCGATTGGGCTAAATTGCCTCTTTGGGCCTAAATCAAATGTGCCACATTGGGCTGAATGTGCCACTTTGGGCCTGAATCATATTGTGTTGCAATTGGCTGCCTCTATGGGCAATGCCACAATTGGGCTTGATCACGAGTGTCATTCGGTTTTCCTGTATGGTAGAATTATCAACGTTGAATTTCATGGGGAAAGTCCAACTGGGGTTGGCATCGCATCTTTATCAACATTGGTTTTTTATTTGGAGCCTTTGGGACCGCCAGAGATTTCAGCAACGGCATAGACGTCCATCTTGGTGATCAAATTGAGTTTCTAAAGACCCTTTGCAGAGATAAGGTTTATTTCTAAATTGCGTTGCTGATCCAATGTTGTTGATTTCTAAAAACTGATAATTGAACTTTAGATTTAAACATGAGATAAAGATATCTTTAAGGCTTGTAAATAAAGAAGGTTTTAGGCTGCCAATACTCGATGCCCTCCTATTTGAAGACAAGCTCCTATTGAAACTAATCATATCTCGATAATGATCTAATCATAATTTCCCATACATCACAGCATAACAACTCAAGAGCACTATTACCAAATGTCCGACACTGGATCCTATAGCCACTATCACAGAAAGCCTCAAATCCCCTTTGGGCTGATTTGGTATTTGAAATAAGGTAACCAAATTCCTGAAAGAAAACGAAGAAATTTGTGGAGAAGGGTATGCATCAGATCAAGAAATCACAAAAACCACTTCCCCAAAGAGCACTCACAAAACCCAATAAGAAATCAAACACCCATGGATCTTGTAAATGTGATTTGAGAAATACCCAGACATGGATTTGTGCACGAGTTTCCAAGGATGCTAAAAAACGGTTCGAAGTACCTGATGTAATTATTCCTAAGTACTAGACAAAAAGCTTTGGTTGCACAGGTTTACGACGGAGACGATCGGCTTCGATTCGGAGCCACCTTCGGTTGTTTATTTGACTGATGGTTACGAGCTTGTTCTTCGCCACGATCCGTTCGAGGTTTTTGTCAGAACCAACGTAAGAGTAGTGACATCGTTGTAGAATGAGGGACTAATTTACAATTAGCCAAAGACATAAACTGGACTCTTCGTCTTAGAAACAGAGAATGAGTTTCTTCCGACCACCGAAATTTCGTCCAATTCTTTAATTGATCGGCCACCAGTTTGGACGGAGCCAGTTGTGATTGAGGGTCTTGAATCTCCGTCGGCTTTCATCTCTCTTCCTTTTTTAAGCAGAGATGATTTACATAAGAAGAGATGAATTGCGGAAGAAGGTCTTGAAGATCTTAAGCTCCGATACTATGTCAAGTTTGGTAAAAGAAGAAAGGTTGAAGATGGCTGCCAGACCACCACCATTGACGGTGGTGGCCGGAGGTGAGGGAGAGAAGAAGAGAATGCGCACAAGCAGGAGAGAGAGAAATAGAAACGGATTTTGTTATTGAATTGAAAAATTAATTTCTAAAACTATTACAAGAGATATTTATATTTAAAATAAAAGTAACCTATTGGGCTAACAATTCAAATGGGCCCAATTGGGCTTACATGTTGGATCTATTTATTTAACAACTCTTACCTATCGGGGATTTGGGGAAAGAAATTACTTCTGAGGTTTCAGTTCAGATGCAGCCACGAATTGAATGGAGACCAACGTGAAGTAGGCCGGAGTGGGGATGGGCAGCTTTAGGGGCGTTGATGGAGAGAGTGAGAGAGAGAGAGAGAGAGACTAGGTAAGGAGAGAATGATATGTGTCATTGTGTGTGAGTGCAGCGCTAGGTTTCACATTGCGTTAGTTGGGTTCTCGGGTTCAACCCAACTAAAAAACGAGATTCATTAGGTTAAGTCGAGTAACCTATTTTGAATCATTTTATTATTGGATCAGGCGAGGTAATTAGTGGATTGGGTCGGTATGTTGATCGGCAATGGTCAAAATTGATAGGCCTAGTCATGGAAAATTGTTATGGGCTTCAACCCTCTTTTGCACTATAAAAAATAGGAGAAATTGATGATCGATACATTTTCTAAAACATTTTTTCGCTAGTCTCTGGTTCTTTTTTTCAACCGTTAGAGTTAATTTTCGAAATATTATAATGGACTTGTGTTGGGTTGGGAGATTTTTTCTTAGGGAAGGCGGAGGAGAAAGAGGAAGAAGAAGAAGAAGAAGAAAACTTGCAATAGAGGAGAAGGAAGAAGAATGTGGAGAACATGAAGGTTTCGTTAATTATAATTTTGTAGTCCGATGCATCAATTTTTGCAACGCATTGCAAAATTGGATTAAGTAATTAAAATTGATTCATTGCGGTGCAAAAATTGATGCTGCGAGATACAAAATTGAATTGGGTAATTAAATTGATACATCGCGGTACAAAAACTGATACAGTGTGATGCATTTGAGTGAGTAATTAGCACGCTTCAGACTCATTAATGGTATTGTAGTATTTTTTTTCCCCACAAAAGTGACTTTTCTGATTAAAAAAACATAGATACTATAGCGATTGAAAACTTATCAAAGTGGAGAAACCCGAATTTACCCCTGAAAATAAGAAAAATTGCAGGTCCGACCCTTTTTATCAATTTCTAATTGCTGCAGTTCCTCTTTTTTCAAAACCGCATAAGTCTACTTTTGTTTTCTTCTTTCTTAAAGGCCTCTCGGCCCTCTCCGCCCAAAGACAGATAAACATACTAATGAAATTCGGTTATCAAATCGCATTATAAATTGGTAGCATGAAAAGTGTGGTGTTTTCTTCTTCTTATTCTTCTTTGAATTAGTACTGTTAAGGGGACCAATTTGGTAGAGCATGACGAGTCCTGGTCTACGACTAAGGGCCTCGAACTTGGCACATGAGGAAATTGTATGGCCTTGGGCGACCGTTCTCTAGGAGGTGAGAAAGTTTGCCTTCCTTGTGATGGGAATTAAGTTAGGGTCCTACCAAATCTTTCGTGGTTTTTCTCGAGAAAGTTTGCCTTCCTTATGATGGAAATTAAGTTAGGGTCCTACCAAATCTTCTGTGGTTTTTCTCGCACCTCTTCCATGATATTTGTCTTGGGTTTTTCTTTCTACTAGATTTGTGTTTGTGCGCGCACGCGCGTGTGAGTGAAAGAGAGAGAGAGAGAGAGAGTAAAGAAAACATGGAGTATTTTGCAACAGAAAAAAGAACTCGTATTAGCTCAATAGATAAAAGAAAATTGGTCAGTACAAAGTTTTAGGTTTGTGATGCACAATTTGAAATTATAATAAAAAAGTAAATTCCGATGCATAATTTTGGATTTACGATGTACAATTTGGAATTAGAATACAAAAGTTAATCCCGATGCACATTGGCTTAGAGGAAAATACATATAATATCAATATTAGTAATCAAATAAGTTATTTTTTCTCAATCTGTGTATTAGATCAAATAAAATAATTACAGGGAAATTGCAGGCTGCTTCCTTTGCCAAATTTATAACCGCTCAAATCCCTTATTTTTTTCAACCACTAAAGTTCATTTCTTGGAATATTGTTTCTAAAATGCCCAGATCATCTTTGTCCAGAGCTCTAGCCAACATTTCTTCCACAGCTCTAACATATTCATTCTAAATTGTTTAAAAATCACAATTGTTGCAATAACGAAACGGGGATCGATCTGAAATGGACATGGACTGGATTAGAGGATTTTTCAAAAGGGACGATGGAAGAGATGCAGTTGATACTAGTTCCCACCACGACTTATCGAATTTTCAATCGCGATGTATCAATTTAGATTTACGAGGCATCAATTTAGAGTCCCAGTGCATCGTTATGAAATGAGAGATTTTGATGCATGATTGTGTGCATCGTTGTGCACATAAACATTCATCAAAATCATGCATCGCGGCAAAAATTGATGCAACGTGAGACTTTGAATAAGTGATCTGTAACGCACATTCAGTTCATTACGGGTATCGTAATCTTTTCGTTTTCAAAAAAAAAAATTATGTCACAAAAAATATAAAATACAGTAAGTTGTTATAAATTTTACAAAGTTGACCACCTGAATTTCACTCAACAATTATTTAGGGTCAGACAGAGTAATAAGATAACCAAGAGGGAACCAGTTACCCAGCTATTAAAAAAATACGAATAATTGCGGGCCGGTCAGCGTTCCAAAGTTTTTAATCGTTCCAGTCCCATGTTTTTTTTCAAACCAGAAAATGACACTTTTGAGAGCAAGAAGACTACGATGCTCTTAATTAGCATAAGGCGTGCTACGAAAATGAATTTTGGTGCATTGATTATTGAACCGCGACGCATCGATTTTATTGCATTAATGTTCGCACCGTGATTCATTAGTTTAATTACCTAGTCTATTTTTGCAACGTGATACATCAATGTTTGAACAGTGATTCATAAGTTTAATTTGGTGCATTGATTATTGAACTGCAACAAATCAATTTTATCGTATTAATTTTTGCATCACGATTTATGAGAAATTACCTAGTCTATTTTTGCACCGTTATACATTCATGTTTGAACCGCGATATATCAATGTTTGCAACGCGATACATTAATCTGATATTTTTGCACCGCGATACAAAATCATAAAAAAAACAGTTCACTTCCTTCACTTTCTTCCTCCATCTCCTCCTTCATAAGCTTTCTTTTTCCTCCGCCTTCGTCTTTACTGAAAAATCTCAACCTAACACAGATATATTACAATTTTATATTTTATCAAGGTCGATTCTTGTTTCGTGGCGTAACAATAGTGATTTTCGAATCCAATGTGTTTTTTTGGAGCTGTTGAAAGTGATAATAATATTTTCGAAACAATGTTTCAAAAAAAAAAAGAATTTTGTGATTAAAAAAAATCTAAATTAGAGGGGTTATAAACTTTAACAATTGAACTGCCTTGAATTTTACCAAAAAAAATAGGAAAAATTACAAGCCGGTACATTTTTTAAAACATGTTTTCAAATAAATCCAGCTATTTTTTGAACATATCTTTTAGATACAATTTTAGGGTGAAAGTACGTCACTACCCTTTAAAAAAGAATTCGGTCCAATTTACATCTATTTTCTGTCGTTATTTCCTTCAAAAACGGTTGGTCCGTTTCTTCACTCTTGTGTCAAATCACTTCCCCAATCCACAGCCATGAATGATGATCATGCTACAAGATTACCCGCCGCAGATGTGTATGTGAGAGATATAGAGTGGATATCCCAATCACACTTGACATTTGGGCTTGCTTGCAAATTGCAATCACTGTGTTCCGTAGCAAAAAGAAGGAAAACGTAAACGTAAAAAGCTTCCGACCGGGCGAGAGGAGGCTTTGACCGAGTGACTGACTTAAGGATTTCTCGCCTCGAGAAAACCCCTCGTCCCATGAATAGGAAATGATGCGACGAAAGGAAAAGAGGGATGAAATTATGTGCAAGAAATCATCAACTAGTGTGCCAAATCTTGCAATGGCGGAGACTGCAGATGATGAAAAGATCGCAAATCGTCTTGACTGCGTGTTTGACAGGCATTAGGCATCAGCATTTCACCTGATGCCAAGATTTGGCATCAGCAATAATTGTAGGCATCAGCATTTCACCTGATGCCAAGATTTGACATCAGCATTTTTGGCATCAGCAATATTTTTGACATCAGCAACAATTGTAGGCATCAGCATTTCACCTGATGCCAAGATTTGGCATCAGCATTTTTGGCATCAGCAACAATTGTAGGCATCAGCATTTCAGCATTTCACCTGATGCCAAGATTTGGCATCAGCATTTTTGGCATCAGCAATATTTTTGGCATCAGAGTTTTGGCATCAGAGTCCTGATGCCTGGAATTAATTATTCTGATGCCTGGAATTAATCATCCTGATGCCAACGCTTGGCATCAGAGTTTTCATTAATGACATTTTTGTCATTTGGCAAGCAATTTGTAGTTAAATGAAATGTGCAAAAAATTAATGGTCTTAGATGAAAACATGTTTTCAAAATTGTACCCACTTGAAATTCCCCCAAAAAAATATTAGAATAGCAGGCCGAAAAAGGTGGGCCTCCAGTGTAACCCGGGGACCTACAGTCTAACTGGAAAGTTAAAATAGCTGTTGTGGACCTTGATGTGGTTTATTTGAAAGGATTACCTTAGCAGGTTTCTTTATGTGGGCCCATTTTCTTCGGTTGTATTGTTGATATCATGTCGATTATTTGTGTCTGCTTTGTGTGGTAACAAGAACGGTAGTTTAAGAATTTGGTATCACGAGAGTTAGATATTTAAAAATATTGTATTATAATTTAAAAAAAGTTTAAGATTAATAATAATACTTAATTTAAAAAATTAGAAATTGTTGATGTAGGCATGATGAGCCCCCACTCAACTCTCAGTTAGATTTGTTCATGTGTATGATACCATACAGAATTTAAAAGATCAATGTTTTGAGTTCTTGCTTCACATTATTAAATACATCCGTTTTTAAATTATTGTCATGTTTGATTATTTCTTAAAATATTAAACCGACTGTTTTTCAAATGAATTTTAACGTATATCTGTTATTTTTTTAAAAAAATATACATATAAAACACATGTAATGCTTTATACACTTGAGGGCATGTTGAAACCATAAATCCATGACACTGTAAACTTGGGCAACACAAGATAAGTAGAATTCTCTCTACATAATCGAAAGTTAGAAACCTTAAAGAATGATATTTGTTAAAAGGAGATGGTAAATATACGATCATATATATATATATATATATATATATATATATTTTTAGATTAGGACACAAATTTAACAATATTTTACTACAGTATGTCAATTATGAACTTCAAATACTTGAACATAGAGTTTAAAATAGTAGTAGAAAAAACTGTAAAATGTAGGGTTTTGTCATACATATTTAGAGAGATTGAAGATAGGTAAGGTTGGTTGGTTGGGTACGTACTTGGGTTTGTTTAAATTAAGATGATAAATTAGTATATATATATGAGAAGTTGTAGTTGGCTATAAAATATAAAATATAAAATATAGACAAGGGCTTTAAATAATTACTTGTCCTAGTCCTATTGGCTATTGGTGGGTGGGTCTAAGATATGTAGACGCCAAAGTCAAAAGGAAGTATAAGAATGCTTTGATCAAAGATTCAAAGACCAGCTGGAGGCTGGAGTATTGTTTCTAATTTCATAAACAGTGAGAGTACATAACTTTTCAACATACACCAACTTCATTAAAACTCCCATCTTCTATATTTAATGCTTTTCATTCTCAGATTTTGACCAGCGACCTCATGCTTTGGTTTTCTATATATATTCCCACCTTCCTGCGTAAATAATCTCGTTTGAAACTCTATTTTTTTTAAAAAAAAATTACATTTTTTATATCTTAATTATCAAATTTTGATTTTTTAAATAAAATATCACAAAACAAAATTATAGACTATATATTTGCAAGGAGTATTTTATTATTTTAGCTTTTGTATATATGTGAATTGTGAAAAGACTTGCCCTCACCTCAGTCATGAGTCATGACAGACTAAATAAACAAACAAACTTAATTCTATTATTTTATCTAATTAACCTTGTTAATTTAATCAAGTGTCGTAAAAGAACATCAACAGTGATTGCATCTTAAAACACCCTTTATATAACTTTTAAATCTTTTCAAAAAAAATATCTTAAAATTTCAGCTCTAATGAACACCCACCGTAACCCTCTAAATTAGTGAAATTATTTAACTAATAAATCTAACTATCAATATAACTAACAAATCTTGACCGGAAACTCTGGTGTTTTTTCAACATTGGAATTTGGAAACAAGAGTCTTCCGTGTCACGTGTCACGTGTCAGTCCGTACAATAAGTAGACCCACCAATGTGTAGTTACTTACTAGTGTACGGTCAATTGACATAACTCCCTAGTAGGACTAGTTTTTATTCAATGTTACATACTCCTTTGATATTTCCTTCCGCGTTGCTTCTTCTTAATTTCACTTGTATAATATTCTACAAACTAATTAACATCCCTTGTTCTCCTAATGACACACCCAAACTTCTTTCAGATTATGACGTCCTACCAATTACACGTAACCCAAAATTAAAAGACAATCATCTAAAACTACTGCAATTTCTCCATCACCACCTAATCCCATCTTCATTAATTCATTCATATATTTTTTTTTTCTCCTAAGGGGGCGTGGGAAGGGATTGAACTTGAGACTTCACACATTGTTTAGTCTCATCTCTACCACTGAACCGCCCCTTAGGAGCTCATTAATTCATTCATCAACTTACACAACTCATTTCAATTGTCTTTTCCCACTATGAAAATTACTTTAATTTCCAAACAATTTAGTAGTGTTACTCGCACTTGCTTATCAAGTTGTAAAGTTGGCTCAAGTTGGTCGAAAGAAACCGAAACCTTTAGCTTTTAGGACAGTGAGACAATAGGGCCATACATGATAGTTGACACATCACTCAGTTAACCTGTGGCTGCTCTCTTCTCAACTCGATGGTCCCATACCCGACCCACTTCGTTGTGATCCACTGGTCCAACTCATCTCCATGCCCCTTTTCCTATTCATTTCCAAGCCAATCTGTATTATACTTATACTGTACTTCTTTATTCAAGGATGGTCTATTTAATTCCGTAGGGGTCGGTGCCTCCTCTGTACGACTCCACTGTACGGCACTTGTTAACGGGCATACTACGGCGGTGACGATGATGAGATTTGCATCCATCCATCCAAACGCGTCACTTTCTTGGGACCCACCACCGCTGTCCGTACTCCCCGTCCCTTGTTTTCCTGGGTACATGCCCCGTATACGCGCGGTCTTCTGCTACCGCTCTTACTATTTCCCTCCTCCCATTTTTTCCATTTATCGTAATATTATTTAATAATCTTTCATTCTCCCCACGCTCCATTTTTTATCAGGGCCGCGGAATTGGAAATCTCTATTTCTACTGCTCCTATAATACATATTCAGAAAATATGATTAAATAATTATTTGGTCCCTGAACCATCCAAAAAACTCTGCATTTCGTCTCTTTTTTTTTGTATGCATTTGGTCCCTCAATTTGATTTTTTTTTTGTCAATTCTCCCTTCCTATCGTTACTAAAAAATTTAATATTAGATAATTTTTCAAAATGTCCAAACTATATGGAGTTAATGTGTCAATTGAAAAATGAGTCATCTTCAACCTTGGAATTGAAATTCAAACAGATCTGGGTTTTCACAAAACATGTACCAAATTCGAATTCAAACAGATCTAATTGAGACACTAAGTATCATGTCTGTCATAGTTTTAACAATCAAAAGCTTCATCAAAAAAAGGAGAAGACCTAAGCTTGTAAAGCGGGTAATACTCTTCATCTCTCACCCAGTATCTCGCATACATATCACAACTATTATTCACTCATTTCAATATCTTCTTCTCCATAACAACTGGCGGTTGGTCCTTCTTCTCAACAAATGACTCATTCCTAGCAATTGGGTATTGCTCCAAGTCAACGGTTTGTTACTATTTATTTATTTTGTCAAGTTGTGAACACATAAAGTCTTCCTGGGGAATTAGAGAACGCCTTGCGCTGGAGACGGAGGTCTGGAACAGATGTGCGGCTTGCAGACGAGAGTGAAGCCAGTTGCTATGGTGGGCAAAGAGCCAAAGACGACGTCGGACGAGATGAAGGAGAAGTGAGAGAGAGAGATGTCTGGGGTTGATCGTGGCCGGATCTTGAAGCAAGGGCAGTGATGGGCTTGTTTTTGTAGATCTGGGGCGAGAACAGAATGGGGATAGAAAGATCTGAACTCGGGTTTGGGAGATCGATGGGCTGGAGTTGGAGCGCCGGAGGTAGAGAGGTGAAGAAATAGAAAGATCGAGCGTGAGACATGAGGGAGAGAGAGAAAGTGATGTTCGACTTGCTTCTGTAGATCTGGGGCGAGAAAGGAACTAAATGATGTTAAGATTTACAGATCTGAGTGGTTGGGTCTGAATCAGGTGATGTTAGAAGGAAGATGGACGTGATAAGGCGGTTGATGGTGCCGTCTGTGTATGTGATTAGGAGTGGTGAGAGGTCGATGGCAACCTCCTTATCGGAAGAATAAGTGTACATATTCAAGTGGAAGAGCCATGTTAGTTTGTGATGCCTGGTTAGTTTGTGATTTGTGATGTTTGTTGACTTTGTGATTTCGAGGAGAATGAGTGTACATTTTCGAGGAGAATAAGTGTATATTTTCGATTTATGATGCCATTGTCGGTTAGTTTGTGATGCCACTGTTAGTTTGTGATTTTTGGCGACGTTTGAGGATGGGGTAAAGGCATAAAGTGTATATATAATACCGACTGACGTAACTCTTATGGTATTATAAAGGAAAAATTACAAGTCGGTACATATTTTAAAACATATTTTCAAATGAATCTAGCTATTTTTTGGACATATCTTTTAGATACAATTTTTGGGGTTAAAGTACGTCACTACCCCTTTTTTGTTCATTTCTCGCATAAACTTCTCCCCAACCTTCATCCTCTCTCTCTACACCATTTTCAAAATTCAACCTCTCTATAAATTCTCCATTCTTTCAAATCTCGATCTTCAGTCTTCCTCATCTGATCTGCGTCTCTGTCATCACTCATCACCTAGCTCACCGCTTTCACTAAGTTTTCTCTCATAATCAAGGCTGTCTCCGAAGTGGAATGGGCCTTCCAAAGCAGATTGCCTACTGGTAAGCCACATTTCAACACCTGAGCCACGAGCTTCTCATTTTGAAATTGATCTGCAAAACAGAGGCCAAGTTACCATAGGTACACCAGCCGTCACAGCTTCAAGAATTGGGTTTGTTCCGGCATGTGTCATGAATCCCCCAATTGATTCATGTTCAAGTACCAACACTTGTGGAGCCCAACCCCTTATGATCAGTCCTTTGCGTGATTCATTAGCTGTCACCTCAAACCCCTCTGGCAACCACCATTCTTCATCTCCTTCTCCATTTCCCTCTTTTCTTAAAATTTTACCAACAACCAAGACGAAGAAATGGCCAGTATTTTCCAATGCATATGCGATTTCTGTCAACATGAAAGATTTTGGTGTGTCGAGATGCCGTGAAAATTCACGTTGCACAACCTTATGCCTGGGTTTGTCAACCTGATGCCTGGATTTGTCAACCTAATGCCTGGATTCAGCATTTTTGAATTTGTTTGGTCTTGCAAAAAACTGTGAAAATAGTCCTGATGTCAAGCTTTGGCATCATTATTTTTAAATTTTTTGTCTTGAATAAACTGTGAAAACAGTCCTAATGCCAAGTCTTAGCATCATCATTTTTTGGTTTTTTTTTTTTGTTTGAATAAACTGTGAAAACAATCCTGATGCCAAATCTTGGCATCAGTATTTTTGAAAATTTTTAGGCTTGAATAAACTGTGAAAGCAGTCATGATACCAAACCTTGGCATCAGTATTTTTGATTTTTTTTTTACTTGAATAAACTGTGAAAACAGTGCTGATGCCAATCTTTGGCATCAGCATTTTTTGGTTTTTTTTTAAGCAGGATAAGATTTGTCTTCATTAATGATATTGTTATCATTTGGCAATCAATTTATAGTTATATGAAATATCTAAAAAATTGATGAATCTAGATAAAAATATATTTTTAAAATTGTACCTACTTAAAAAATTGTACCTTTCTATATGGCGTTGAACTAATTTGCAATTTCTAGACCCGCAACATTTGAGGACTGGCTCAGGCTCATCCTGCCATGCATTATGGTTATTTCAGGTAAAAAAAAATTAAATATTGTTTTACTCCTATTAAAAGATGCGCTGACGACGAATAATCACGATTGTCGTCCTAGCAATAGCAAATATTTGTCGTAAACCAGAATGATAAGTAGCTGGTTAATTTTAGATGGAACTAGGCAGATGTTTGTCCCTAAATAGGCATGCATTAACCTAAAATTTAGGTGGTCATTTCATGTACAAAATCTCACACGCTTGCAGCGCACCATTTACATGGAATGTGTTATCACTTTACCATAAACTACTAAATTGATCGTTTAAAGTTTAAATTATTTAGTAATCTTTATACGTTATTCATTTAGTATTTAAATTATTGATGACTAAATTGTTTAAACTAAATTGTCACCACGGCCAACTGTTCTAACAAAAGTAACTCCCAAACCACCACCTCCAAGCATCACTTCTATCCAACCCTCTTTAAAGTTTAAAAAAAAATTAGCAAAAAAAGAACAATATGAAGAGAGAGATAGAGAGAGAAAAGAGGGGAGAGAAAAGACGAAATTGAAATAAAAATGACATACAGATCGAAATCACTCACACGAAACCAATCTCATGGGGTTCGTTCACCGTCGAGATCCGTGAGTCATGGAAGGATGCTTCTCGAAGATTGTGCACACTAAGACAGATAAGTTCGAATAATCGGAGATAAGATGGAACCTTTAAAATTTTCGTTGGTCGGTGAGTGAAAGAGGAGGTTTCGGCAGGCGGCGGCGGCGACGAAAAGGGTTTGGTTGTTGAGTGGGGGTGGTGAAGTGATCTGGGGAGATAGAACAAGGAATGACTGTCAGGGAGAGGGGAGAGGGAAGAGGGAAGAGAGAAGAGAGGATGACGGTTGGGTAGGGGAAAGAGATGAGAGAATAAGACATTGGGTTGAGGAGAGAGAAAGAGGGAAATGATCAGTGACCGTTCAATTTGGGGTAGAGACAATTTAATTAGTTTAGGGTAGATCGCATGATTTAAAGAGGGCATAATGGTAAAAAAAAAATACTTTCAAAAAAGAAAAGTTTTTTATGAGCTCGATCCAAACCCTGGTCACGACTCACGAGCCAACCACATGAGCCTTCACGTGATATCCTACATACATCCCGACCATGAATCTTTCTACAGATCTGGCCGAGCAGGGAGCAAGGCTGCTCGAATAACCAAATATTCATTCCAAACTCAACTGTCTAATAACTCTCGAGCCCGAAATTTAAGCCACGACTCCATTAGTTATACGGTTAACCCGCATTTATGGTCATAAAGACTTATGATCTCTCCATAGTAATGACTCAGCTCGGATTTCACTTACAAATGGCTATATATACCTTACAATGCTTAATTTCAAGGGTATATTCACTTTATACACCGAAACTCTGTTTTTTTGCTTTCAACAAAGCTAAAGTCTTACTCTCACGCCCGAGGGGTTTCGTGAGACCCTGGTGTTATTTCTAAAGTGTTCTTCTTTTGACAGGTTTCTACAAGATCATACCTTCATATAAATCCAGATATTCAATAAACCGCAAGGTACGATCCAAGACCAAATTATATAATATCAATTTTAAACTGAATAATTATTTTAGAACGGACGAAAAAAGAAAAGAAAAATATAATTTAGGCGCGTAAATAACAAAATATCCTTAAACTGCCCATTCTGACCGGTCATAACCTGCTGCACATCATTATCGTCATTTAAAAAACTTCATATTTTCGTTTTCCCAGAATTAAGAGTTGATCAGTTTTAACAGGGAGAAAATGGGACAAGTCAGAACATGATCCTACTTGTAATTCCACTTCGTCATATCGTACTGCTAGATCTTCTGTCGACCCATTTTTTATATAGTGAAGTGGACCACGTAATTTCCAGTCATATATATATACATACTCATAGTCATACACCACAAACAGGAAAAAGCTAACCTTTCCAGTTTCCAGATTCCAGATTCCTCCTTTAGCTCACTAGGATGAGGTTACTCCCAGCATACATAACCGTCCACCAAAATGAAATATCAAATCAAAAACAATTTATTAAAAATTAATAAAATAATTTATTTTATACTCATTTGTTTTAAAATTAAAAAAATTCTTCCAACGGTGACATAAACTCTAACACTTTTATATACCACACAATTTTTAAAATTGGTTTGGTATCAAATGAGACAAATTAAATATCTATTTATAGATAAAAATGTATATTCTTTTTTATTAAAAAATTAAAAATTAAAAAATATTTGTTGAGATTTCAAAAAAGCCAAAAACTAGATAAAAATAAAAAATGGTGGATGATTTGGTTGATTTGAGTATCAAATGTTGGACATGCTCTCATTGGTATTTGATTTTTATCTTCCACATTTGATATGAACATATTAATTATACTCTAACATATTTGTAATTATGATCACATATAATGCTAATTATATATTCCTTAATGAAATAATTTTTAAATATGATTTTTATTTTTATTTTTGGAGGGGGGGGGGGGGAATGAAGGGAATATATAGACAAAAGTATCCTATAGTAATTTTTAAGAAGGGAATAGATAGACAAAAGTATCCTTTAGTAATTTTTAAGATTGATGATATCTAGGGATGTACATGTATTTGCTTCTTCTCTTTAATTATATTACATCAGTCCGAATAAATGTTTTTAGTGAACAAAATATAAAGATTAAGAAATATAATTAATGATTGTTTGTAAAATATGTTGTGACAATAATATTCATTACACATATATTATCTCTCTCTATTATTAATTATGTACTCATTATACACACTATTTATTTAGAATGTGTAATAATAATAGTATTAAATGAAGGGATATATTTAGAAAAATGAAAAAAAAATTGTACACTAAAAACTTTTAGGAACATTAATTAGGTCATCTCAAAATAAAAAATAGTAATATTCATTTGGCACGGATGAAGTATCACTTATGTACAAAACTGCATTTGGGTTCACCAATTCATGGTCAGACTTGAATTGGGAGCAAAATTTGATTCCTATAATTATAAACAACTTTAATCAATTCAATTTAATTTTGGGGGGGACCGAAATCCATACCTCACCATTGGATGATAAAATTAATTAGTAAAATTTGAGTTTGAATTCTTTTGATTTTGGGGTTATAAGGGTCATGATTGGAAAGAGAGTGAGAGATCACTACGTAAGACCAATTGATAAGCTCGGTCCAAATCTTAGACACAAATCAAGTACATAAACCTTCACATGGTAAATACGTGGGAGACAAAAACTAAAAAAAAGGTCACTCGAGCAGGATAACCCGGGATAAATATTCTACATCCATCCCAATCAGGAATCCTTCAGCAGATCTGTCCAAGCAGGGAGCAAGGCTGCCCGAATAACATATATCTATCTTAAACCCAACTATTTGATAACTCTCAAACCCAAGATTTCAGTCACGATTCCGTCATTTACGCGATCAACCCGCATTTATGGTCATAAAGGTTTAAAATCTCTCCACAAAAATGACTCACCTCATATTTCACTCCCAAATGGTTAAATATACCTTACAAGGCCTCACAAGAAAGGTAGGTTCACTTTACACACCGGAACTCTGTCAGTTTGCTTTCAATCAAGCTTAAGACTTATTCTCACACCTCAGGGATTTCGCGAAACCCTGCCTTGATTCCTTCTAAGGTGTCTTTCTTTTAACAGGTTTCTATAAGATCATATCTTCAGAAAAGCTCAGATATGATACAAACCGCAAGGAATGACACACACACACACACACACACACACATATATATATATATATATATATATATATATATTCCTGAACTATTTAATAGAGAGTTATAGAAAGTAGAAACGCGAATGCCATTTTCCTCGTAATTACATTGTATCGATCGTCAAGGCACAGTTAGAGCATCCCCAATGTTATATTCTTAGCCGATTCTTACTAAGAATATGATATTTTCTCACCATTGTGTAACTTCTTCCTATGCCAATTAGGAAAGAGAATTTTTTTGCTTTCTAATTAGGAAGTTGTCATTTGGGTTGAGAGAAAGAAAGAGGGGGGCCGGGTGTCCCCTCCTTTTGTTGGAAAGTGTGTGGGGGGGGGAAGGGGGGGAAGGGTTTTGTATTTATGTAGACTGGTGTTAAATTTAATATTTTTTATGTTAAATGTGTAAAAAAATTATACAATAAAAATATATATTTTTAAGTGAATAAGAAAATAAAAATATATAAATAATAATAAAATCTAATTAAAAAATTACGTAAGAATATATAACATTAGGGATGCTCTTCTAGAAACAAAGATTTATGGCTTCTGATAAAAACAAGGGGCCATTTGCATAAGCAGTGGCACTTATGGATCATGACCAGCTCTCCATAACAAATACTATTCTAAATCCAGTTCTCTCTCTCTCTCTCTCCAGAATTAAATTTTTATTTGGTGGCAGAGCATAATCTTTTTACACAAATGATCTATCACGACACCGTCGATACTTGACCAATTAAAATCTAAAAAAATCAAGTTAGAGATTGTGATCGGTACATTTTATCATTTAAATGTCGCTTGTGTAATAAATATTTTACACCGTCGACGAATCAAAATTTTAATCATAAATAAATTATCATCAAGTATCACGTATTTGGACAAATAATGACAAGATAATAAAAAATATATAACTAAATAAAACAAAACAAAAAACAAAGAATTTACGTGGTTTAATCAACTTCTAGACACGTAAACTTTATTATAAACGATGAGGATATTATAATAAGACAAATGGTATTACGAGCTAGAGCTTGTGATATAATTATGAGTTTTAGTGTTTGAGCCGTTAGATGATTAAGTTGATGATGATTTGGAATGTTCATATCATTACTTAAAAAAGAACATATTTAATCTAACGGTATAAATATCTTAGGAGATTTGATTTAACGACACTAATACTAAAGCTTGTAATAATACTACAAGCTCTAGCTCGTAATATCATAGCTCTTATAATAAAAAGTTTCAAATTACTCCCCCAACCTACGCAAAGTGTTACAAAGATTGACGGTATACACAGACTACCACACCTCTCATAACCAAAAATAGTCATGAACTATTTTATCTAATACCTTTAAGACCTTAAGATCCTCGACCACCAATTATGTCTGTCGTTCGTCTCTCAATATTTTTGTCTCAAGCTATCGAAGCTTGTCGCTAACTAAAGTCTTAACATGTCTTTATATACATGCCCTAATAAAAACCTAATTTAATAGGGATTAAAAATGTAAAACTTCTAAAACATGTCAATAAAAAAAATCATATTACAATTAGAATTAACTTATTTGAAAATTTTTAATTTCACTTTAGATTTGATACATATTTTACTATATATATATATATATGGATCTCTTGTAATTTTTTTGATTTAATCATCTCAGTATAATCTTTCGTGTCCTCCTTAAATTGGGCACACACTTTGTACGTTGCTTCTTTAAGAATGTCTGTAGTATTAAATTTATTCCACCACTTGGAAGGATATGTACAAAAAGATAGCGAATGTCAAAAATCATTATATTCACATTTGTACGACCATGCCCCATAAAAATATGTCATGATTAAGCTTTGCAAGATGCTTTCGTCTCTGAATTTTGGACGAATATCTTGAGCATCTTTCTTTTAACATTTTTATTATTATTAGCAGTAATGTCTTAAAATGCTATAAAGTATTTCGATAGTGTGGCTCAGTTAGAATAATGGTGTCTTTAATAAGACTTAAACGACAGATAACAGTGTCAATGGTGCTTTTGGTGGTGAAGCTTGAACAATAATATCATATGACTAGATCGAACATCGGTGTCTTTAGTAAAATTTGAGCAAAAGTACCTGTGATGAGATTTAAAACACTCAAAATCTTTGTTAAAAAACAAAAAATAGTACCGATTGAACTAAAACTTTTTGGTTCATAATACTCACCAAATAGAGATTGCACCTCTTTTGATAAATAGTCATTTTTAGTAGCAATCATTTCCCATGTTAGAAAGAATGAATTTGGTATTTAAGTCCTTGTCAAATGGAAAAAAGAATAAACCTGGTAATTAAGTATTTCATCATATTCTATTTTCAACCTTTACCTAACAAAAGAAAGTTGTCCCAAAGTGAATTTTGAAGTAGTTATTTAGTGGGAGATTTTCGTAGGGCCAAACAATAGTGTAGCAAAGATCATATCACCTTTGACAGGCTTACTATAAATAAATCATTCATAATATATATAGTAGTATATATATGTATTAACTAGTCATCATGGCTCATCTAGATTGGAAACACAAAGCCTAAAGTTATTATCTTCTTGGAAAATGCTTTTTATCTCTTTATCAAAACTGGAGCCTGGGGAGGAGGAAGAGGAGTAAGAGTCCGCCTACAAATTTGCTTTACATTGCATTTAACAATTAAAATTGTTGAAGAGACGGATCATTTTCTTTTTATTTTTTTGTAATTATGAAATATTAATATTATGTCTTTTGCATATTATGAAGGGTTAATTTCACTGTATATGAATATGATCATTAGATTTATTCTTCTCTTTTTCTTGAATTTGTCTCTGTTTCTCATATCAATCTTCTTTTACGGAATATTTTGACAAAGTTAAAGGGATAATTAAATATGATTCTTGAGTCTTGTCCAATCATATGCACTCTATGTTCTGGACAAAGAGTCTACTATTTAATTTTGAAATATTTTACTTAAAAATTTTACTTTAAAAAATTAAAGTATAAAAATTTTATTTTATTACTAATGAGCTTCTAAAAGTATCTTTTTTTTTTTTAAGTTTAACTTTCAAACGATGACTCCTTACAAATAGAAACAATGTCATATATTACTGTAAATTACTAAATTGGTGGGGTTCTCATGAATGATTCACACAAAATATTATACCCGTTTTATTCAAATATTTTGCATTTCCCACTTGCAAATAGAAACAATGTCAAGGTGGGGCTGCATAAATCATAATCATAATCATTGTTCACTATTTCTTAAAATCTGTTGCAATCATCTTAATATAATTAATCTATACTATACTCTCCCTTCCTTTCTAAATAACTGTCCTTTTTTTTTCTTTGTTGCAATTTTCTTTTCCTATTTCTAATATTTTTAAAAAAATATTTTTACTATTTTATCTTTATTTTTTATTTTTTAATTACGATCATATGCACAGAGTTTAAAAAAAAACTACGTACTATATTAATATTTATAATAAAATCAATTAATATATTTTAATTTGTGCATCTAGTCAAACCGAACGATTTTTTGCATAACGATTCTAAAACCCTTTATCAATCAAATGGGTGCAAGAGCAATAGAAAATAATCTAAAAGAGAGTAAAAAAAATAACTTACAAAAGAGACAATTTGCAATTCCATGATGTTAGATAGTGGAATTGATTGATCTACTTTGAAAATAAAAGTATTGGAACAAAATTTATCACATTGTAGTTGTATCTATCATCATTTTATCAGTGTGTCATTAAAGAAATTATTTCTATTTGTGAATCCTAATATATTTTTACTTGCGAACACAAGGTTTATTTCAATAAATTCTCCTTATAAATTCAGACTTGTTGAGTTTCAGAAACGAAACCCTAATTAAAAAATTGTGAATTGCATGAATATTAACTTATGTCTCGTTTGGTGTATCATTTTAAAAACATAAAATTTTCAATGAGCAGTATTTTGAAAACATTTTTTTTTCTAGTAAACACGTTTAAAAAATTATTTACAAACGCTATTTTCATACATAAAGTAGCTGTAAATGCATCATATTTTTAAAACACTCTAAGTTAAAGAGTACGCTGCACTTTTTTAAAGGAAAACGATATCCTTACCACTAATCCTACAACTTTCCTTACAGCTAAGCCTTGAATTAGAAAAAAAATGTTTTGAACAAAAACAACTTTACCCTTCTTCAAAGCTTAGTTATAGAAAAAGTTGTAGAAATAATTGTAAAACTAACAATGTTATTTTTTTAAACGCTATATTAAAACACTTTTTAAAAAATTACGTTATATGTATTACCAATATTTTGATAAAAACATTGTACCAAACAAGTAGATGGCGTAAAAGAAATAAAGATGAAACAAAAGCTATAAGACGATGTTAATAGTGATGGAATTTGTGATGGACGCTGAGCAGGGAGCGTGAGAGTAGGAAAAGTGAAAAGCTAAAGGTAACACCTATAGGCTATAATTTAGATAAAAGATAGGACAATAGGGATCACGGAAATTGTACGTCCAAACGGAAAATGGGACAAAATTCAAAACGTGAAAAGAGATTTTAGAATGAGGCCAACCGTTAATCACGCCCCCAACGTTTCCTCCTCTTTCTCTCTCCTCTCTCCTCTCTCATATCTTTTAAATGTACCGTACGTCCTTCCCCATTAGTTTACTCATCTCTTTAACCTCCTCACCTTCTTCCCCCGTCCGTACAACCGTAAAACGTGGGCCCATTAAATCTTTTCTTAATTAAAAATTTATGTTCTTGGCTATTCTTTATTAAACTACTTCATCTATTTTGTGTAAAGAAATTAATTTCAAAAATTATTTCTATAACATATATTTTACATTTGATGTTAACAAATTAATTATACTTAAGCATTTGTATCATTATGACTAACTATAATGCAAGTTTTAATCTCTTAATTTCTAAACTTTTCAAATATAATCTTTTTTTTTTTTTATGAAATGAGCATACCTCTAGCCTTACATGTCAGCTATTTCCTCCGTTTCACCCAAAGAGTCCGCATTTAAAAGTTTAATTATTAAGGATATACTAATGTCATTAAAGTTAGTAATAATTACAAAAATATTTAAGAACACACAATGTACTTCAACACAAGTGGAAGGTAACGATGAAATGTTATAGAAATTGTAAGCATAATTTTTTAAAGTAAACTCTTAGAATGAAATATTTCAAAATAATATAATGGACTCTTTGTCTGAAACAGATGGAGTATTTCATTGCCATTTATTATGGCAGCCAAAGTACGGGTCATGTGTTCATTCCCCCTTTTGTTTTCCAATCTTGTTCAAGATTGCATAAATGTTGATTAACCCGAGCCTAATTTAATGAGGGAGTAAATATATTGAATGCAACTACGATACGACATTCACAAGGTTGCTCTTTACATCACTAAACTTGTTTATTTGGTATAGTTTAATTGGTTTGTGATACTTGTGTACTTAATTATAACGGTTGCCGTTAATTTATGTATTTTTCAAATGAACGTTTATTTATAAAGTTATTATAAAGAGATTTTTTTTTTCTCCTAAAGGGGGCATGGGAAGGGATCGAACCTGAGACCTCACACTTTGCGAAGCCCCATATCTACCACTGGGCCACCCCTTAGGGACATTATGAAGAGACTTAACTAACAACATGATACTCAAATTAAACTTCATTTTCATCTTATAATAAACTATTCAAACTCCATGATTAGAGATTGTACTAGTAAGTAGGAGGGATTCGGTCTCCATCTTGGAGAGGCCTCGATTTGAATGGCCGAATTATGCACTATTTGGAAGGGTCTTGTGTTGGCGTGACAAAGAGACTACAAACGAGTCGTTTTAGAATATGGCTCCATAGAAGCAGTCAAGCCAATAGAAGAAAGAATGGAACATGATACAGATTGGAATGTCATCTTCATATATAGAAGCAGTCAAGGCAAAAGAATTGAGAACCAAAGTGGGTAGCTAGGTCGGATGTCTTGATTGATCCCCGAACGAGTGTTATGAGACAATAATTGTACTTAAATAAGGGTACAACTGTCTTTATTTAAGCTTCCTTAATTTGTATGTAAATTTTCTAAAACATCGTTTATTTTGAAACAGATACTACTAAAGAGATATCATGTTTCGCTTTACGTAACTAATGATGCCATTAATTTTATAGGAGTAGCACATGATGTTGATTAAAAAACGCTTAATTTAAGAAATTTATTCGTATAAATCATTACTTGTCAACTAGACAATCATCAACATAAAACTCATCCAGCTGTTTCGTGTGATCGGAAAATAGGCCCTCATATAGCGACCATATATATTTTTTTCTTTTATCCTAAAATAAATGTCCTTTTTATAATTTTATTCCCGTGAACAAAAAAGACATTCATTTGAGACAAGGGGAAACAAATATTTCCAGAATCTCATGGTTAAGCTAAACTGAGCAAGAACCAAGCAAGGTACAAGACGTTCACATGATCCATATTTGTTCTAAAAAGAACAAATGTGTTTTTTCTTTTTTAACAAAAAAGAATTTTTTTTAAAAAAAAAGAATAAAGAGAAATACAGAAACAATAATTATATGTACCTGCCAAGTACGCCTACCTGTACCTCTCAACTATCTCCAATAACCTTTCTATGGGTACACTCTCTCTCCCCTATTTTATTTTATTTTATTTTATTCCCCTTTCTCCCCAATATTTATATCCTCCACTCCTCCCACCACTCTCCCCATATTCTCTCTCTATTTCTAACCTCTCTTTCTCTCTCTAAACTCACTTTCCGACTCCGACTAATTCATCTGTGTCTTGCGATGAAGAAGCTCATTCGTCGTCTCTCTCGCGTTGCCGACTCGTCTCAGTACTGTCTCCTGCGCTCCGAAACGCGCTCTGCCTCGTCGACTCGTCCCCACCGCTCCGACTCAATGCGTGCCGCCAAGCACCGGCGGCCCGGCGGCGTGCCGGAGGGTCACCTTCCGGTCTACGTCGGAGAAGAGATGGAGCGATTCGTCGTCGGTGCACAGCTCTTAAATCACCCGATCTTCATAAAACTCCTCAATAAATCTGCTCAGGAGTACGGTTACCAGCAAAAAGGAGTTTTACATATCCCCTGCCATGTCCTCGTTTTCGAACGAGTACTTGAAGCTTTGCGAGTCGGCGAAGAGTCTCGCGACGTTCAAGATCTTCTCGGCTCTTTGTCTGATGAATTTCACTAGGAAAAAAAAAACTCCCGAAGATGTTAATTAGAGTCGTTGTTTTTTGTCTTACTTTTTGGATAGTGAGATTAGAGCAGATCTTGATCGTACTATTAGATCGATCTCTGTTTGATTGTATATATACTTGGTTGGTTATCAACGAAATCAAGGAGTTAAATTTAGTCTTTAAACACAAAATTGAATATTAGGCACTAGTAATTTGCATGCACATTTTCTCTCTCAGAATTGATTTTTTCACAGTTTCTGCCGTTGTTTCACCTCGGGGCCGGAGCAATACCGTTCTTGATATACTCCGTCGTTCCCTAAATTATTGTTTCTTAAACTTGAGTTTAAGAAAACATATTAGATTGAATTATTAATATTACTTTGATTTGTAATATATTTTAAAATTTATGTGTATTTGACTCATAATTAAAATATGATAAAAAAAATAACAGTAAAGTAATAAAAGTGTTGTCTTAGAAAAAAGTTTTAAACAAGATAATTATTTTGAGATGGACGAAAAAAGAAAAAAAGACAATAATTTAGGGACGGAGTGAATATAAAATAAAATTTTAAAATAAATGTTTTTTAAAAAATTTCGTCGTTTCAAAATATTCAATTGATATAATATTTATGACTTACAAGCATACTAATACATAAGTATATGAAATAATTATTTAAAATTACTTTGTTTGTATATTTCAGACTTTCAGCACATTAGTTATTTTCTATTATGAATCGGTAATTTTCTTATATAGTAAAATATGCAAAATGTCTATAAAGCATATCTATAAAATATTTCAGATTTATTCACTCTTTTAGGATCTTTCTCAATTATATCACATTCTCTCATTTTTTTGGCTCATTCGTTACATGTTTATTTGATTTTTTTGTTCATTATTCGATTATTGTAATTCATTAATTAAATTTTTGACAAAAAAATCTAATTTTTTTTAAATCTTATCAATTAAGAGCTACTCTCTAAATTTCAATCATCTCATCAATTCTTATTTTTTTTTTTATTCTAGGTAAATATTTTCTTAAAAATATGTTTTCCCTACAAATTCAAATGTTAAAATAAAAACTCATAATCAACTAATGAAACTGAGAATCATCCAAATGTAAGCAACAAAAATTATTAGTAATTTGACTTTCAAACGGGGACTCTTTACCCAGAACGAGGGAGAGTATATAATAATTGATAATTTACAACTCAAAAATAAAATAAATTTTACATAACTTGATTGGACACATTTACATATTATATACTCCCCCTGTTTCAGGTAAATAGTCCACTATTCCATTTTGGGATGTTTCATTTTAAGAGTTCACTTTCAAAAATTAAAGCATAAAAGTTTTATTTTTTTATTTATTAATGAACTAGTAAAAGTGTTATTTTCTTAAAAAGTTTTGATTTTCAAACTGGAACTCTTTACCCAGAACGGGGAAGTATATAATAATTGATAATTCACTATTCAAAAATAAAATAAATTTTACATAACTTTCAAAGTGTTCAAAAATAAATAAAATTAGCATAATTTTCAAAGAGTTGAACCATGACCTCTTAACCAAATCAAAACAGCTTAACCAATGGGCGACAGATTCATATAACAAAGTTAAGTAACAGTATAATATTTATAACTATATATGGTTGTATTATAAGTTTGGCGTCAGTGGGACTACCCTCGAGGCCGGAGTGAGATTTTATTTTGTTGAGATCTTCAAACAGTGGACATTAAAATTAAAACTAAGAGTGGGTTTAACGGATGATCACCCAAGGCTTTCCTCCAAATCTTGTGAAATAATGGAAGATCAAACAAATCAAAGTGAGGATCTAATTTGATTTTGCCGTCTGCAATCGCTGCCCAAGAGACGTTGCACTTTCCGAAGAAAAAAAAGTCGAAGAAAGCTAGCTCTCTCTCTCTCTCTCTCTCACGTGGAGCCAATGCTTTTTTTTTTTCCTCTTTTTTTTGATTTTCGGCCATTTTGCGATTAAAAAAATTAAGAGTATATATTTTTATCTATAAATAGAGATTTGGTTTGATTTATTTGAACACCAGATGATTTTTTTTTCAAAATTTAAAGTTATTGAAAATAAAGCTGATGAGGGTATGAAAGATTATTGGCATTTGTGCCAAATTATTGTATAAGTTTTTTGTTTGAGCAATTTACTAGTATCAAATAAATTTTTATATTTATTTTTAATGAATTGAATATTAAATGAAGATAAAATATGATTCTTTGTTGTAGATGCTCGAAATGGTAGTGATGTCTAGGTTGTTGTACATTTCAGTTTGTACGTTGAAAGTTGTAACCGGCTACAGGTAGGAGGTGGAAGGGGTGATGACTCATTGATAAGAGCGTTGTTTTGGACAGTATATTTGATTTCCGTAATTTCTGGTGGCTCTTCCCGACTCTCGAAACTGGTGTTGTTGGACTACTTTTGGACCAAAGTAGTAGTAGTATGATGCCTCAAACTCAAAATCGTGATTTGACCATTAGAGGGATGGCATTTTGGGGTATAAAATGAACCGTAAAGATGGCTGATCGACGGGATGAGTACTTTTAAGAATATTTTTGTCATTTATTAAGATGAAAATATTTAATATTAATTTATTCTGAGTAAAGAGTTTATTATTTTATTTTTGATGTTTCACTTAAAGAATCAATTTTTAAAAATTAAAAAAATATATCTTAAACGAGACTATAGGAAGGAGTTTAAAAGACCATGAATTATATACTCCCAAGGTGAGTCATTTAAATGATCATAAATATTTTTAAACTATCAAGATGAATCATCTAAACGATTTTGGAGAAGTCATTTTAAACGACTATGAATTTGTGTGAAGTACTAGGTGAGTCGTTCATGAATATGACGATGGATCCCCCTAGCTAATCCTATGGAATATGTGAGGGAGGGAAAGGAGTCGTGTCTGTTAAATATATAGGCAACTGGATCAATTTCGTGAATAACTAAAGGCGTGTACATGGACGTCAAGGTGGATATTATGTTGTTACCGATCTTTTTTAATAATTAATGTCAAATTTATTGTAAGAGCGAGATGATTGATGATCATGGCATGGTGGCATATATGGACTCCACTACTATTGAGTCTGTGACAAAAGGATTGGGAAGATGGCAAAGTATAGAATTATATTGCATACTCTCACCCTCATTTTCGGATAAAAATTTTTCGTTTAAAAGTTAATTTTTTTTAAAAAAAATTAATATTTTTAATAATTCATTAGTGATAAAATGATATTTTTATGTCTTAATTATTAAAAATAGACTGTTTAGGTAAAATATCTCAAAATAAAATAATAAACTATTTATGTAAAATGAAGGGAGTAATTGGATAGATGGATAGATGATGATGGTGATACGTGACAAATGTTTAGATATATATATATATATATATATATATATATATATATATATATATATATATATAGTGTAGAGGAGGTTAATTAATAAGTGATGGTAGATTAGTTGTCCTAAAATGATATAGTACATGTTATCACGCGTTTACGAACATGTCTTGTGCTAATGTGTAATTAATGATCAGGTGTTGTTACTTGTTGGATCTGACCATTAGACCATTAGACCAAATAGTACTGATGGAAAGGGTAGGGATGTCATGTCATGTCATATGAGATTATGAACAACTAAAACAATTTGGACATTGTGTCAAGTGCCACCTAATGAGATTAGGTTAACCGTAGGTAGGAAAGGAATTACGATTGATTAGTATTATTCCTCTTCCTTGGTAGGGTGTTAATTACCAATATATTCATTCCCATCTTTCCTAATTCCTAGTATACCATACATGATACATGTTCGCTGGGGATAACATGATTTCGATTTGTAATATAAATAAAAAAGGGAGAGGTAGCACAGGAATATTAATTATAACTATTGTGATGGTGTGAACTGTGAAGGAATTGAACTTGAAGGACAAATGATGAGACAGGGATGGGGATGGGGATGGGAGTAATTTCTTTTAATTTCCTACTAAGGAGTAAGGACTCAAGTGCAAGAGCAACATTACTATTACCACTACCATTCTTATCTGTAATAGTTGAAAGAATAAAAAATCCAATCATTGGTCATTTGGTCCTGTCTTATGACTGGAAGCGCGGTGGACTATATATTATATATTCTGTGTGGATTGGTTTTTATTATTAAGGTTTTAGTCGTATATAAATATTAATGTTTAATGGATTGGTCATTTGGTCCTGTCTTCATGCCTTCCCATTCCCATTCCCATCCCCACACACCAAATCAATTGGAGACTTTCACCAATATATATTAGAATCATTCCAACTGTACGGAAATCTATATATATAGAGAAAGAGAGAGACGGGGAGGCTTAATTCTTCTGGCCCAGTAGTAGTGTATGATGAAATAGCATGTCCTTGATTTACGCATAAGCCCACAAGCTACTTCTACCTATAATAACGCACTACTAAAATATTTCATTTGACCAAATTAAACCTTTTCAAATAAAATTTTACATGTTTATACCGTCAAAAAATTTACACTATAATTCTATCCTTTTAAAAAAACAGACTACAATTTCTAGGACAAATCAGAAAAGAGTGAAATTTTTATTATTATTTGGGACAAAGGGTGTATGTGTTTACATATTTTACGAAAATTATCTAAACAAATAATTAACAATAAAATATGTTTTCAGAGAGAGGATCAGTAGTGATTCCCCACCTACTTCCTTCATGGAATAGAATATAATAAGTTAAATAAAGGAAATAATTAAGGTTGGGGTGTGAGGGGTATTTAGTCAACATTAAGAGTTTGTTGTATAAGAAAGTACTAAAATAGCCTCTCAAAGTCCACAACACATGTACTACTACTAAAACAAATACTACCAATTACAGTATGTGACTCACCAACTAGGAAGAAGAATATATTGCTTCAATTTTATTTATAAACTCTTTTATGTTATATGACTAACCAACTGCTCTAATACTCAAATCAACCCTTATTTCCTCTTCTTTTTCTTCTACTTTTCGTACCCTTAATCTCTCATTCTCTATGCTCTATTCTGTCATGTCACTGACACTGACACCAAAAAATTACTACTGAGATGTGGGTCCCAACAGCATAAGCCTCATATCTCTCCTATCACATAACATCATCCATTAGTTCACAAGCGACGCATCATTCATTTTTTTTCCCAGGATTTGAAATAAACTATAACCCTCTCCAACCAACTCCATGCACCTCACTTAAGCTATCGGAGACATGATAGATAGGAGATGTGTCATCCAAAAAGGGACACTCACTTTGGGACATTTCAAAGTAATGAACTTGTGGAAAAGAATCACTTTCTGGTACCCAAACTTTCGTGAGACAGCCCAACATGCATGCTCCTAAGAATAAGGTCCAATTTATTCTTCATCTTTCTTTTCATACAACTCTAATGCATCGTCTCTATCGTCCAAGTAAAATTTTTCAACTACTTACTAAATAACAACAATATTCCAATTTTTCCAGCCCATCCATGATCGTGGATGCTGTCCATTTACGTAAAACATTGCGTACTCAATTTCAGTGTAGGATTGTTCATATTTGAATTATGGGTCGAATTGTATACCCATTACAGGAAGTCATACAATGGCATCAATGACAAGCCACATGAGAAGAACAAAACCTCCCAAAGAGTAACCGATCATCCTGACTACAAACAAGATGCGCACTTACCGCATTGGGACCCAAAAAAGAGCCACCTCCTGCATCGTTTTCTAATAGATTCCGGCATTTGACATTCTTCAGTGGGATATGCTTTTTAAGGTAACCAAGGCTGCATATATTGACATAAAGCACCTTTAATGAAGCATCAGAAACGACTAAATTTTAACTTGCAGAGTAAGTATATACTAATATACCAGTCATGGACTCTGCAGATCCGAAGCACAAAGAGAATGTCACCAAACGTTTGACGAATGCAGCAGCCCGTTGCATGTCATGTTGCCTGTCATCACACAACATTATCTTCAGCGCTTCAGCTAACACTTCACCCTGATCCCTGTTTCACAAACACATGTTAAAGACAGAAAAATCTCCTTCCACGTTGCAATTATAGTATGTCTATTACTGACGAGCACATTAACTCTGTTTTTTTTTCCTTTTTCCTTTTTCCTTGTTACATATCTTTCTGGGGCTACTCTAGTGCACGGCCATGCATGTCACCAATAAATGGAATGGAAAAAGGGAAACAAGGGAAAAGTAGGACAAAGATTGAAGATATACCAGCAAGGATGACAATAATAGCCACAAAAGCAATGTGTAAATCTCACAGGTAAAATGATAATAGTTGAGACGGCATGTCTACATTGAACAGAAAGAACACAATGGATCTTGGTTGGTAAGTAACAGCATTCTCACAGCCATATAAAAAAGAGTAAATGTATAAAATGCCACTGGCGTTTGTAATGGCTGGGTGGGATGGGGTTAGATCGATGACGGTACTGTCAAAAAAAATTGAAAAATTAAACAGGAAAGAGATGAAATTTGCAATAACTATTTATATAGATGAGTTAACTCACAGGGGTAATCTCATCATTTAAAATTACTGTTTAACAGAAATGTAATGGATGTTAATTCAAGGAGTAAATGAAGGGATTAAAGCGAAGTCCACTGAAGGCACTGATCAAAATAAGAAATGGCAAAGTTCCAAGACCATTATAGGAAATTGATCGAAGCTCAAGGACCAACTTATATATTGATCCAAACAAAAATGGAAAAAAATGTATCATCTTCAAATCTTAATACTGCCTTATTATTTTGTGAGCGACTAAGACCATTTGATGCTTTTCGTTCTCCGTTCTAATAAAAATGAAGGCTTATCAAATGATTTACTCGCTTTCTAGTCCTTAGTTATTAACCATAGAAAGGGATAAGCCGATAAATATCCAGCTCAAGTTTTGTCCATCATATTTCCAACTAGACCCCCACAAACAAAAGGTGATTCTTCCTTGATCGTCTTGGTACCCTTTTTTTTAAACCAAGAGTTTAACAGCATACGAATTTGACATCTTTTTTGTTGGATCCTAATTGGCATTTTTAGGAACAAATCTACCAAAGAGACAGTTGGAATGACTGGATCCACTGGAAACTGATACATTTTATGAACCCGATTCTGAAATAAGACAGTCCTCTCCTTTCTTCTACACCAGTGAAAAACTTCTTCACATTCATCTGATTTTCACCTCAAAAAGGAGAAAGTAAATTTATATTCCAAAGGATGATTAACCTCATCAGCACATAATAAAAGTCTTTATCACGAGAAAGCTTGAAAAGACGTCCGTTATTGAATAAACTAATTATTTAAACAATTCAAGCATCTATACAAGTACTGGATGAAGACAAAGTTAAGTTCTGGAAGTTTAACTCTGGCCAAAGTACCAGGCAAAAGTAGAAATTTGGTTCTTGCTCTTCTTAACTTTCTAGGTTAACTAATCAAGCTTTTTAAAGCACAGAACTGAAGTTGAAATCCATGTGCAAATTTTGTCAAGAGGTATCCAAAGGCAATTTTAACAGCAATCAGCCTTTTTAGACTTACTAACCTTCCTGGCCGGTACTCATAAATAAGATTGTAAATCTGGACGAAGAAGTCCTGTAAATCGACGTTTAAGGCATCAAGATTATTTTTCATCACTTTGGATGCGACAATGCAACATCGGAGGCATTCAGACACAGTCAAGTATTCTAAGATACTTCATAAGACCGGACATAAAATCGAAGTCTATCAGATGCGCAAATTTCCCGATTCCACTTAAACATGGAGCCAGTAAAGTATTGAACAATGCATGAGGTCTTATTAAGTTTTAAAAATATTTCAACCCATATATTAACTGCTTTGAGATTTCAACCATCTAGCCAATTCATGTCTGCACCTCAATGGCCGTTTACCACTGAATCTTGAACTGAAAAGAGCCTAAGAGTTAAAAGGGGAACAATGCTTTTATGTCACCAACTCATCCAACTCCCAGAAAGCACAAGCCTCAATTTATTCTCTAACAAAGGTAATTCTCAAATGGGGCCCTTCAATTTCGAATGCACAAGAAACTTTAGGTACATAACCATAGATATTTCCGATTGAAAAGTTATCAGCAATCAAATCCTCTTTTCCTTTCCTTTGTTTTTTATTTTTCAATTTTTAAGTTCTAATTTAATCAATTAAATCCAGTTTAAATCAACAAGATGTAATACCCCAAAGCCTATTTCCATGTCGGATATTTCCATCATAGGAACATACCTTGACTGCATGGTATGCTTCAAGATACGAAAGTACGTCTGAAACACATAAGAGAGAGTGTCTGACTGCATCTCCTTTTACGTTCCGCTACATCTAAGGTAAATGATGCAGCCTTGAACTCAGCATTGACCTGTGTAATAAATAAAAGGTTAACATACCCCAAAAACAATTTTGCTTTTTTTTTTTTGTAAATGATAACTGAAATAAACAAAAGAACATCACAAAATCAATTATTCTTAATGAAAGCAAATACCTCCACTCGCGTTTTTGATATCAACTCCTGCTTACTTTTCTTTTTCTCATCTGGCAATTGTATTTGGCTCAGCACCTATTTTTCCTTCTTGAATATTTTGAAATCCTCGTCAAACGAGAGAGACATGAAAACCTGCAGCCAATGGTAAGCAAATGAAACTTTCAGAAGACTCATTTTCTTACAACAAGAATCAGGTAGTCCCAACTCCTTAAGACTGCCACATCACTCTCCAATCTTGGCTGTAGGTCCTCATGAACAAGAATTTTCCATCAATAAATGAGTGTTCATTTAGCTAGTAAACAATATTGAGCACATACCAACATTCTGGACACAAATATTTTCTCTATTGAAGAGTTATAACTCGTGCAATAGTTTATTTTAGATGATGACATCTCAATGAGCACAGGACTGCTATCAATTTTGGGGGATTTTATCGTGGGGACATGCTACTGTGTGGAAATAATCTTTCCATGACAATCTGATAGGTGGATAACTAGTTTCCAGACGAAAGTTAAGGCGGTTGAGCTCCAGTATATAAATTCAGGCATGTGCTACCTTATACCACAGCAGGCTTATGAAATGGAAGTAGTTTTGCTTTATGCCACACTGAGGAATATCCCTTCCTTGTTTGACATTTCTCTACCAAGATATGGAAAGAAGTCCGCCGTCTGATATGTCTTACCTTTTCACATATGAAAGTGGGGTATGGAGATTGATATTGCAATTTGTCAGTTCACAGAAAAGTCAAGGTTTGCCAAGGCCAAGGAGCTTCCTAAAACTGCCACAGTTCTGCAATGGGTATGCTAAACCTCAAGTCTTTCACAGAAGCATGCTATCCTAAACCCCTTGTCATTGTTAATGTAGAAAACCTCATTAAAGAGGGATTTGGAAAGCAGAACTGCTGCTATCTTAGAAAATTGTTAGCCAATAAGGGTAGTTTGGTAATTGTGTTGGTAGCGTATATGTTATATATACGTTCTTTATATTAATAGAAAAGTACAACGCACAGAAAATTGGCTGCGCTACTTCCTTCGATCATCTGGATCTTCTTCTCTTCTCCTATTTCTTATTACATGGCATCAGAGCCTTGATACACAAAATCTAATTCCCTCAAGATATTCAGTGTTGGCCCATGCATGGCTAATATTGAATATTGATTATTTAGTGTATGACTGTGTTGATCAATAGAGGAGTCTAGATTAGTTCGATGGAGATTCCGAGACGAGGGATAGGCTCAGAATAGTTGGGTGACCGTGTCTGTGTAGGTGGCCAGCCGGAATTGTTGACATACCGACGTCACTCGCCGGTGAGTGGTGGCGCGTGGGATCAAAATTGGAACCCTAGCTTTCAGAAATCAGTGTGCAGGTGTCGGATTTGTGTGTTTCTGTGTTTGGAAGTGTTGGTTGATGATTCGGGTGACTGATTGGTGTGATTCCGGCTATTGGCTGAAACCCTAGCTTTCGAATTGGCATTTTTTTGTTGTTGTTTAGACTTGATTGACAGTGTGAGAATCTGTAGGGGTCTTCAATTGGCATTTTGTGAAGGCTACTGGCAATCATGAGTTTTTACGAGATTCACAATCAGTTGAACAGCCTCCACAGTTGCTTCACCACTATGTTTTCCCTCATTAGTAAAGAGTGACTTGACAGTTCCACAACAGAATTTCCTGTTCATTTACATTACGGAAAATTACTCCCTTAGTTCTATCCAAAGAGTCCAAGTTTGAAAAGTCTAATTATCAAGGGCTATATAATTTGAGCATAATCAACATGTTAATATTCAATGTAGAGGGTAAAGTAGAAATGTTTTGGAGATTGTAGACATAATTTTTGAAAGTCGACTCTTGAAGTGAAACATCCCAAAATAGTATAGTAGACTCTTTGCCTGGAAGAGAGACTATAACAATAACAAAAATCAAGAGAAATCATAGTTATTCCGATACATGAGGGCAAAGGAAAGAGCAAACATAAGATATACCACCCAGAAAATTTTCAAAAATTAAAGATGATAGACCTAACGACATCATCCGGGGAGCTTATGTTCTTGATAACGGCAGCTAGCAAGCTCTTGTGAAAATTGAAGTGCGGGACAGCGTCTAGCAAAGTACAGATGCAGCGCACTACCATTCGCTGAAATGAAGCTTGCTGTTCCAGAGCCATCAGTTCTGGAGATACGCCTGTCATGAGATAAATGAATTGAAGTTTTCAACTAATTATGATGCCCAAACATATAAAATATTTATATATTCTACCGTTTTGCATGGACATGACTCTCTTAACATATAGGAATTCATACTCATTGTAGCAGAAGATAAGATAAAGCTTATAAGACAAACTTTTTAGTTAAGAATCTATTCCAAATTGGGAAATATTTTTCGTGACAAGCTAGGTCGATAAATTTTCACAATTCAATTTCCATTAGAACAACTATCCCTGGAAGAGCCTTTCTAGCAAGGGTTTCATTTAGATCGCGGCAATCAAACAATCCATTGGCCATGGTCGAATGCCATTTGCAGGTGTATTTGTGTTTGAATTTCCAAAAACTGGTGCAAGGAGGTGTACCGCCCATCTAGATTAAATGATAAATCCCCGGATTTATTGAAATTCAAGATACAAAAACAATACTCACAGATCAAAATACAAGAACAAAGGTCAATACAAAAACAATAGACCAAAATAGAATCAGCAGAGGTTACAACTAGGCCAAAGTAAGTGCAAGACAATACAAAAAAGGGGAAATGGTAGAGGTAAAGGTACAAAGAGGATTTGAGAAATGATTAAAAGTAAAATAACATGTCGAATCAAAACTAGCTTCGGATAAACATTAGAACTTCTTTCCTTTCACTCCTTGAATACGATACAAGTTCAATCACGGGATCTAGATGCCAAAATGGAAACAAACTACCAAGCAGGCACTTTCTCCAAATATTTGGCACTATCGCAAGGGCACAAAATATGAACAATCAGTTTACAATGTTTAAATAACTTATCCAACTCCCTAATTTGGACAAATGTAAATGACATGGAGAGAATAGAATCGAAAGCATGTAGAGATCGCCCATGATAATGTTAAAAAATACTCTTTACACTTGATGTAAGAATAATATTCTCTCCAAAGAAACCTAATATGTGACTAATGGAGAGACAAATCATCAAATACTTCATGTCATAGTGTAAAATTAGATTATATCCTGGTGAAATCTGAGTTTTCAGCCAAAAAAAAATATCCTGGTGCAAAGATGGATCTCTTTATTAAATATTCCTCACAACTTAAAGCTAGATATTAAAATCTGTCAACAAAATATTACAGTACAACAGTGGACTCCTAGTAATGAGCTCTACAAGTTTTTAGGCATCTAAGCAATTCAAACCTAATCAAAAAGCAAGAGAGATCATTCACACTATAATTTAAAAGTTCTTCTAAAGGCCATATTATTTAATACTTATAAATTGCATGTTTTCCAACCTTGTAAACAGATAAGAGGGTGGACTCATAGAAGCGCATCTTTTTTACTGCCTTCAAAACAACCATTTCTTGCTCCTTCTCAGTGGGTAACCTAATCCGATAGCTGTTACATTGCAACACAATTTTAAGACTCTTAGACAGAATGAAAAATTGAGATAAGACATATAGCTTTTGAAGAGCATAACTAAACCCTACCCAGGAATAATGTCCTTGAAAACAGCCAAAAAAGACTTCATACCAAGTACAACTATAGCATGATCTCCATCTTTAGCAATTTGCAGCATCTCCTTTAATGTTTTTACATTGGTTTGTGGATCCATAAGCAATGTCATTCACAGCTCAGCGAGTCTATACTTCTTTTGTTCACTGGCTTCTTCAACTGTGAGATCCTTCTGCACCTCAGCCTGCAAAAGAAAAATCTACTTGTTGAAAGACAGTCTCATAAAAATAAAAAATAAAAATAAACAATACCAAGAAATGAACTGTAAATGGATCTTATTTGGAGGAAACCACAATCATTAATCATAAAATAGAGAGCCATGTAAGCAGCCTTGACTGGTACTACTTTTTAATTTGCTAATAAGGAGTGGTTGCAGAGCAGGTTAATCTGTCTTTTTATTATCAGACAGGTTAATCTATCTTCACATTGAGTTTTGGATTCTGATTTTGATATTATGCAATATGCTCTTTGTAAAGCTGGAATAATGTCAAATCTCAGTAATGAAATATTTGAGTATCAAGCTTATACAGGAGAGAAAAAATATAGAATCTCATTTAGGATGAGTAACCTATAGGTTGCATCTCGTGCATAGAAAGAGTAATTAAGAATGAGGAAATGGATAAAACCTCCTTACTCATTGTCCGGCTATTATAGACAAAGAGAAACCCCTTTTTTGTAAGTACCAATGAAAGAAATTCCTTAAATTCTAACAAATAGAGAAATGGAAATGCATGTCAAGTTAGAAAGATACAAATTAGACATGAAGTTTGTAATAAGAGCACTCAGATGGGCTTGCCTTCAATCATAGCCAATGCATAACAGAATATGGCACAAGATGCACCAGTGAATCTAAACTGATTTTCTTGTCTGAATTCTCCATTATAATTTAAAAATTGTCCATATTTTTTACAGGATATGATTTATTTTCTATTTCAGTTATCTTACTTATGCCCTCGTGCTTCAAGTAAACTACCTAGCAAAAAGACAAAATGATTATAACAAGATATGAAATGTGAGCAAAAATACCAGCACTACAACTTGAGGGGTTTACAACATTTCCTCTACATCATGTCCCTCCTTCATTTGTTTCTGTGCCTCTTTCTTCAATCTTTTGAGTGTTGCCCGCCTTTCTGCCTTGGTCAACTTCAGCATACCTTTATCTTCAGCATAATCTTCATTTTTGCCATTGGCTTCATCTTCATTTTGTGCACTTGCAGATTCTTTCGACGCCTTTGAGGCTACAAAAAATCTCTAATATGTGAATATGTGATGTGAACCATCAAAATATCAACTGAGTGAGGTAGAGCTTCAAAAAGGGCCACAAAGGAAAAGTGGAAGAATATGATACCAGTCCTGTAATACAGTTTCCATCTAACGTCTTCACGGGAAGAGCATCCACGGGATCGACTTCAAGCCCAACATCCTCTTTTTCTTTAATTTGTGACTTCTTTCTCAGTCGTTTTTCGTTACGTCAGCAACACGAGAAACATGCCTTTCAAAGTAGAGACATAACCAATTTCAGAAAGAGGAATACTACACTTAAAGGATAGAAAAAGAAAGAAGAAAGTATTCCAAAATGAAAAATTAAAAAGCATGTGACATGTATAGCCATCATTGTCACAGATTCATAAAATTGTATACATATACAATAACAAAGGATCTGTTGGCTTTATTATTCCCTTTGGAAATTGATTAAATTTTCTTTTAAATTGATATGGCATGTACGTTTATCAGATCCCTGTGCTAGAAAAAATGGCGGGGGTTGTCTCAAAAATAATGGTGGTTGTATTACTTTCTCAGCAGGCAACCAATGCAAAGTAAATATAAGGCCAAATTACAAATTTCCCCCCAAAGTATACACTGACAAAAGTTATTGAGTGTATATTTTGGGGGGGAAATTTGTAATTTGGCCTAAATATAACTGAGTCTATAGAGGAAAAGCTATATCAATAAATAAATAAATAAAGGAATAATAGAAAAACTTGGTACAAAGAGAAGTGCAACATATAACACTTAATCCTATTCCTATCATGACCTTGAATTCCCAATCCCAATTACATGCAAATATACGGAAACTTATGAAATACATTATTTGAAAAGTCTAATTATTAAGGAGATATATCGATGTCATTGGAGCTAGTAACAGTGGCGGATGGACGTGTACCGGACCGGTGTCCAAGTACACCGCTGAAAAAAATAGAAAAGGGAGTAAGTTTGTAGTTTTTTTACAGTTGGACCCCTCACAAATTTGCTATTAAACCCCTGCAGCCCCACCAAACCTCCTAAGTCAACTACTAAACTGTCACTATCTAGTCTATCTCACCCACTCTCTCTCCCCCTGTCAGGCTGTCCTCCACCAAGTACTTCCCTCCGTCCCTCCTATTTTCGAATTCTCCCAACTTTCCAAGTCCTTTCGGCTGTAATCCTACTTCCTTGCTCAGCTGCACAAGAAATGAAGAAATTAGAGAACCAAGAGAGAGACGGAGTCAACAACCAAGTGCGCAATAGCGCAAGCCAAGTGCTGCCACCTTCACTACTTGGTACAATACTTTACTACTTTTTTTTGTTTTTCATTGATCATAGTTTTATTTTATTTTATTCTATATTTTTAATCTTTCTCAACTAGTCAATTCACAAATCATATCTTTTTTTGATAAGTAAAATAATTTATACCAAAGCGTCTAAAAAGGAGGCGCGTCCTTTTTACAAATTTTAAGCATACACAAACGGACTAATCTATAGAAAGACTATTCACAAAATCGATACAAGAAATGTTGTGAATGTTGGAAGAATTAGTGTCCTCAACCCCCCAAAAAGACAACGTACGAAGTAACTCATCCTTTAACTTATCCACCGTCCTCTCCTCATCTTCAAACACCCTCCTATTCCTTTCCCTCCAAATGATCCACCAAATACCCAGAGGAACTGCATGCCAAAAGCTATTCCTTCTTCTTCTCCGCTTGTACAAAGACCAACTCAAAAGGAGATCTTTAACAGATCTCGGCATCACCCAAGCAACAGAGAACAGACCAAGCATTAAATTCCAAAGTATAGACACAATAGAGGCGGTCGGCGACAAGTGATTCACACTTTCTTCACATCCTTTACACATGAAACACCAATTCACATAGATCACTCGACGTCTCTGCAAATTATCCCCTGTAAGGATGACTTCACTAGCAGCTTCCCATGCAAAAAACAAAACTCTACTCGGAGCTTTCACTCTCCAAATACTCCGCCAAGGGAACACAATCTTCTCTCTGTTTGAAAGAATATGATAATAGGATCTAACAGAAAAAAATCCTCCTCTTCGAGCCCACCCACACCACCCGATCCTCCCGCTGCCCCACCGAGTGAGAGTATAACTTAGCAAAAAACTGAACACAAGAGTCCATCTCCCAATCTTGAAGGTCTCTTCGAAATATGGGACTCCAAGAGACTTTCCCTTCCTCTATATTCAAAATCGAATTAACTAAGCAATCTTTCTCCCTTGCTAAATTAAACAAATCTGGGAAAGATCTCCAAAGCTCCTGGTCATCACACAATTTATCCTTCCAGAATCTAATTGTGGACCTATTGCTAACCTCAAAAGAGATGTGTCTCTCAAACTGAGCCCAACCCTTCCTGACTCCTTTCCAAACCCCCACCCCATAGCAAGTGGAAACATCTTTCGGAAACCACAAATGCTCACCCTCACCATACAAGCTCACCACCACTCTCCTCCACCATGCATTCCTATCCATCACAAATCTCCAAAGCCACTTGCCCAAAAGGGCCAAATTAAAAAACTTCATATTTTTTATCCCCAAGCCTCCATTTCTCACACTATCACAGATTTTTCGGAAATCATATCTATTTATCTGAAATTAGGGTTTTGGAATTTGAGGGTTTTTGGGTTAAAATGTAAAATTATTGATTTGATTAATTGATTGATAATTTTGTATAAGAAAAGAAGGTTTTGGTGCCTTTGGAACTTTGGTTTAGCTTATATTGATCGGAGAATTTTGGCAATATAAAGGTAAAATTTGATTGTTAGAATTATTTGTTGTTTTGTTGGGTTTCTTAAGAATTTTTTTAAGCTTATATATGAAATTAGGGGGTTTGTGTTTAAAAAATTTACGCGTTTTCAATGTATGAAAAGGCGTAAAGGATAATTGTAATGTCTAATTTTTTAATGTAATAGTTAAAATTTTGAACACCGGCGAACATAATCCCTGAATCCGCCACCAGCTAGTAATAATTACAAAAATACTCGATGCGCTTACAAAACAAGTAAAAAGTACAGATGAAATGTTATAGAAATTCTAATCATAATTTTTTTTAAGTCTGACTCCTAAAGTGAAAGATACAAAATAGTACAGAGGACTTTTGTCGGGAATGGAGGGAGTATATTTTTTTGATTCCTTACACGAACTATTTCGGAGTCTTTACAGTTCTTCCTAAGAACATCTTTAAGCTTCAAATGAACTCGCCAATACCTACATTTTGTATAAAATTGTGTAGATATTTACAAGGTATGTGAAAATTGATAAATGGGCTGCCGAACCTGATAATAGAATGAGTGTCCAATTTGGAGACGAAGCTGGCATAATCAAGATTCTTGTTGACAAACTGCAAATCCTCAACAGATGCTTCGATTTCATCCTCGGCTAGTGGGAGCTGTGGCGGCAGTATCAACTTTTTCTTCTGCTTTCCCTTCCCCATTGTGTTTATATATCAATGCAACGGGTTCAAACATTTCACAAATTGAAACCTAACATAGCTTCAGACACACTCGTAATAGTTAATCACTGTGCGCGCGCGCATGCGATAGAGAGAGAGAGTGCCTGCGGCTGCGACAGGGTTGACTTGTGTACTTGTGTGAGACTGAATGAGAGGAAGAGAGAGGACCTCCCGCGCCAGGGTTTTCTTTTGTTTAACTGAATAAGGGTGTGTTTGATAACATCTATTATACTCCCACCGTTCGTGCAAACAGTTTGAACTTTGAAGGTTAATTTTTATTTTATTTTATTTTTTGGCTTAAATACTCCCTTCCTCCCTAAATTATCGTCCTCCTTTTATTTTTCATCTGTCCCAAAATAATTATCCAATTTGAAACTTTCCTTTTTAGAATATCACTTTTACCACTTTACCCTTACTTTTTCAACATACTTTAATTATGGGCCACATACACATTGACTTTAAAAAAAACTACACATTAAACTAATATAAATAATCAAGTCAATTGTGTTTTCTTAAATTGTGCGCCGGGTCAACTAGGACGATTATTTAGGGACGGAATGTAATATTCCTAATTTTTTATAGTATTATTTTTTTGGAATAAATATATTTGGGCTGATATTTATGTTTTGGCCTAATTTGAATGAAATCGGACATATTTTAATTTAAGAGCGAACCCACTTAGTTTTGGTACACAATTGAGTTATTTATTTGAGATTGGACTTGAGCCCAATCGATGGTCCAATAATAATAATAGCAATAATAATAATAATAATAATAATAATAATAATAATACTAATAATAATTATGATAATAAAAACAACACTTATAACAAATTAATTGCTACAATAATTAGGGAGTAGTGAAGGGACGGTTCATGGAGCCGTTGAGAGGGGAAACGGGGAAGGTTTTAAGCCACAATAATGGTGGAAACTCAAGAGATTTTCTTCGGTGACTATTTAAGGGGGGTCGATTCCCTTAGCTAAATCATTCATATAAATCAAGAAAGGAGATTGAGAGGAGTGAGAGAAGGCCCACAGAGGAAGTCCCTTGGCGAAATATCGGAGTGGGAAACAACCGGCGACGCACCAAAATCTCCGACAGGCAAGATCGAGTCTTTGATTGAGGTGAGATATTGATTCTTCATCTTGAGATTTCAGATAATTGTTTGTTTTACTAAGTGGGGTGTAAGAACTGAAAAGGGAAAAAAAAAAAAAAAAAGAGGGGAGTTTTTGGAGTGATGATTGTGTGCGTGCATTTTGTGTGTGTGTGTGTGCCCGAAAAAAAAAAAAGAAATGAACCGAGAAGAAGATGGAGGGATAGCTTTTTGGTTTCTGGGTAATAAGAGAGACGAGTATGTGGGTATGTGTGTGTAGTGAGAGATATGAAAGAAGAGATAAAAAAATCATAAAAAAATAAAGAGGGTTGTACGGGTGTAGTGGGGGAGGGAAGTCAACAAAAGGAAATAAAAAAGGGAAAGGGAAGGTGACGTGTGGTTATGAGAGAGGAAGTTGGGTGAGGGAAATAAAGTTTATAATTTGGGTTTGATTTTCAATTAGTGAGTGATTGTTGTAAATTAGCTAAGTCAAATTTTTGGAATGATGTGACGGGTAGGGGGAAGTAAGGAAATTGGGTAATGGTGTGCTGTGAGGGTGATGTTATGTTTGTTTATTAAAATTAGTTAGTTACTTAGGATAGTAGAGAATGTTGGTTAAGTAATTTAGTTCTTTTTTTTATATATTGAATTTTTAGATTCGGGTAAGAGGAGTTAACGTTTCGTTCGAGGTTTAGAGATTGTGTTTCGTTACTTACAAGATAGCAAGGTAAGGGATTATACTTCTTAAGTATTTTGATCATCCTATTCATTCGGTAGGTTTCCATTATAAATTTTATTGCCTTTATATTTTCTTGTAAACGCATACTCGACACTCGTCGATATTTGCTTTGAACTCCGTCGAACCTATTTTGTTCATACTTCAAATTTTGATAACCCATGTTTGACTTCTTTGAAATATCAATCTGTTGGAAAAATGGATTACATATATTTTTGGACATTTGACTTTATTTGGAACTCCCCCGTGTTCACTAAGTAAAATAAATTGTTACGTGAAATATGTAACATTAGTAAAACGAAGAAATTATTTGACACCACTGGACATGTGTTGAGGTTATCCGGATATATCTTCAAAGAACTTTGTTGGGTTTAGGCCCGTTGGGCTCAGGCCCATTGGGGCAGTTAGTCAGGTCGAATTGACCACTTAAGTGATCATGGAATCTACGGGTGTTCCTTATTTCCAAATGGTATGGGACGGTTGGCAGCAAGTGAATATCTCATATTTGTTTTGAGTCTTATCTTTCACTTGGAATTTCTGATTTACATTTGTATTTGGTTTTATAATCTCTACATCTGGATGATGCAATTTTTGGTCTTGTTAAGACTATTTGACTTTTTGGCGAAATATAATTTTTGTGGTCAACTCCTCCTTAGAAACTGGAGGGGTTGTATATGAACTTGCTGGTCATTGTTCGCTCACCCTTTTCTATTTTTCTTCAGGTCGTAAGTAAGTTGTGATTTCTTTTGGGCTCGGGTGGACCATTTGGAAGGGTGACTCGTGCAAGAATAAAATCCTTAGCTTTGACGGTTATTTTAAATGAACAATTATTTGTTTGAGATTAGTTGTGTTAATTACATCTTGGGATTTGTAACAGACAGTAATGTATTTTGGTTAAAAAAATTGTAATGTTTTATTTTGGATATTTTGTGGTTTAGTATTTAGTAATGGTGACGTGGCCAAATTGTGGGACCGCGGTATCGGTACCGAGTTTGGGGCGTTACACGGAGGGAGTAGCAATTTGATCACACTACTTTTCAGTTTTTTCTCAATAAGGTCGCTTTTTTTTTTCTTAATTAGGTGACTATACTTTGCATTTTAATCCAATAAGGTCATTGGGGGTAACTTCCGTTAGTTTGATGGACGAAAAAGGTCGAAAAGACGGAAATACCACCTAACATTTGGACCAGGCAGTACACGTGCATAATCTAAGTCCAACAAAGTCAATGTCGATGTTCTACACTCTTTTTTCACAACATTACTAAGAGACATCGAAGGCAACGAAGGGGAAATGGAAGAGATCTGAGAGACATCGAAGGAAACGGATGAGAAATCGAAGAGATTGAGACGAAAGAAGAAGGTCGAACCATCAAATTGGCCCAAAGACGAAAGAAGAAGGTTGAAATCACAAAGACGAAGGTTGAAATCACAAAGACGAAGGTAAGAACAAACACTAGTTTTAATACAATGAAATTTATCATGTAATCAGATTACGATTTTATATCAAACCCTAATCTGTGTTAGAAAATAGGATTGTATCAGTTTACTTAACATAAAATTGGTACTTTATTGTTGAAGTTTGTTATACCATGTTTAGAAATTACGGTTTTTGTTCTTGTAAATATCGTTTTAGTGATTTTGTTAGAATATCTATGATTTTGTTCTATTTTAGTTTTGTAGTCTTTTTGCATGTATTTTGTAATGCAATTAGGGTTGTATCAGTTTACTTAATTGGTACTTTATTGTTGAAGTTTGATATATCATGTTTAGAAATTAAGGTTTTTGTTCTTGTAAATGTCGTTTTGGTGATTTTGCTATAATATCTATGACGTAAAATTAGGGCTTTTGTTCTATTTGGGGTTTGTAGTCTTTAACGTATATGCATGCATGTATTGTGAAAGTTTATTGTTTTGGTCCCCCACTAGTGTTTAATAATATGTTATAGTGGTGCTTGTTTTATTATAATGTTGGCCCCCTTCCCCACTACTTGTTTTGTAATGTCTAGGAATATTTTGTCTGATTATGGTCCCCCACGCCTTTTTCTTTTTAAAACTTGCAAAAAAATATGAAAGTTGCCATAAAATGTCATTTTGGGGGTGAATTTGTCCAGGAAAAGCCAATTAAATATGTGAGGAAGTTGCATTACTAGGAGGACTTTGAGATAGAGGACCTGTCATTTTCTGGGTTGAAGGGTAGAGTAAGTGCGTTAGGGTACCCTCATGTGAGTTCCATGTATTATCGTGTAGCAAATGAGACTAAGACAGACATAGGTCTTAGGGCATTGTATACCCCTAGAGATTGGGAAAAATTAATGAAGTTAGCTGAACACTTAGGACAAACATATATATATATATATATATATATATATATATATATATATATATATGTGTGTGTGTGTGTGTGTGTGTGTGTGTGTGTGTGTGTGTGTGTGTTACATAAGGTTGGAGAAGAACAACTTGAGGTTGATTCTGATGCTGAATATCTAGGTTCTTCATCTGATGGGGATGATGATTCATCAGACTGTAGTTTGGAATCTGAGAACCTAGAAAACTTGAATGATGATGAGCTACTTGCTGCCAAGAAGAATCTGATTGCTTCAAAGAGAAAGGGTATGGAGGAGAAGTCTTTTGAAATTAAGAAGATATGGTTTTCATATAATTTTGAGGAAGGTGCATCTCAAATAGGAGGTAATACTGAGACACTGTTGGTGCTTTCAAATAGTGATGCTTCTGAGATGGTGTTTGATGAGAGGGATGCAGATTATCCTCATGATTCTGATAGTGGCGTAGAAGATTTTCCATAGGTTTAACCCTAAATGTAATATGAAGAATAGAGAATTCAGTTTGCATGAAACTTTCACAAATGTCAAGGAGTTTATGAATGCAATTAGGGATTATGGTTGTGTAAATGGGTATGACATCAAATTTCAAACAAATGATAAGAAAAGGGTCCATATGAAGTATGTTAATTCAGATGTTTGTACTTGGGAAGTATGGACAAGCACTATTCGTGATGAAAAAACATTTCAAATTAAAATTATATGTTCAGACCATCAATATGGCAAGAGATTAAGAGTAGATGTTGTATAGTTGGATGGCTTGCAAAAATGTATGAACAAAAGATTTTGAGTAATCCTAAATGGAAGTTAAAAGAATTTAAGAAAGAGGTGTTTGACACGTACGGGTTAATTGTTAATATCAGCATGTGCTTAAGAGTTAAGGCCAGGGTTCTTAGGGAAGAGATTGGATCACTAGATGGTCATTATGGCAAACTTTGAGATTACAGAAAATAGTTAAAAATATCAAATGAGGACAACACTATAGAGATAGAGAAATTGGTTCATATAACTAATGATATATAATATTTTTCAAAGATTTACATTTGTTTTGGTGCATTGAAGAAGGGGGTTTTAAATGGGTGTAGGCCTGTTATAGGGCTTGATGGATATTTTTTAAAAAGGATCTGTAAATGGGAATTACTTGTTGCAATACGAAGGGATGCCAACAATCAAATGTTTCATGTGGCATGGGGTGTAGTGCAGGTTGAGAATAAGAATTCCTGGAAGTGATTTATTCAAATGTTAAAGGATGACTTGGATATGGGTAGTGGTGATGGATGGGCTGTTATTACTGATCAATAGGTCTTATGGAGGCAGTACATGAGCTATTGCCTTTTGTTGAGCACAGAAATTGTGCTAGGCATATCTATAGCAATTGGAAGAAAGATTTCAAGGGAGGTGAACTTAGAAAGACATTTTGGGCAGTGGTGTATGCAAGTAATCAGATTCAAATACAAAAGGAATTGGATAAAGTGAAAGAGATTGATGAGGCAGCAATGACAAAATTGATTGCTATCTATTAGACCAGAAACGAGAAGAAAAAAATTATTGAAAATAGTCTTGAGAATAGGATGAGCCGGATGACCAAGACGGGCATGCCAAGTATCTAAATTTGTCTTTTCACCAAGGAGAAAGCGGATCTGGTTGAAGGGAATAAAGATTGCCCGGATTACTGCCAGAAAGGATGGTGGCCTTCGTCTTGTTGTCCTTAACAACATAACCATGAGAGTTAAGTTAAAAAAAATACATCGTTATCGTTAGAGAACTGATGAATAGAAAGCAAATTTTGGCACATGGAAGGGACACAAAGAATATTCGACCGAGTACACAGTGTTGTAAAGTTGCAGACAAACGTTAACTAAGTGATCGCGACCTTTGCATAGTTGACACGTCTGATCAAAATCATACTGTTAGGTTGGAGTAAGAGGTTGCCATGGGTGAGGGAAAGATGAGGGTAGAAGTGGTGGATTATGGTTCGGGAGAAAGCCACAACCACATCCTCGACCATAACCATGACCCTTGTCATGGTCCCGATGAGAGTGCTGACCACGATGTGGGTTAAATGGCGATGTTTAGTTGGTGGGATTGGCGGAAGTAGGTGACGGGTTGGGAAATGGTGTTGGGTTGGGGTTTTCAACATTGGGTATCTTGCTGGCTGTGAGAGCAATAAAGGGAGGAGTAGAGAATTTCTTGAGCAGTTTTTCCTCTTGTTGAAGGTAGAGATGTTAAAAAGGCCGGAAACCGTAGGGTCGACCCTATTAACCAGAAACATGAAAGGGTTAGGATTGGGAAAATCCAACCCATTTAATAAACTGGCTAAACGGGTTGACCCTATAGAGGTAAACCGGGCTGGGCTGACGGGTTCTAGGGCTGGCCCGTGGGCTGGAAGTTTTTGGCTACAATGAGGGTTCAAAATGTTAGAATTGAGATTCAAACCCACAACCTCTTAGGAGGATAGAAACTTGAGAATGACACCTTACACCACTCAACCATCCTGATTTGTTTGTTTGAAATTCAAATGCGTAATATATATTATCATTTCATTTGGTAAACAAATGTTTATCCCATGTTAGCTTTGTGATGATGTATGTATATCTGATGAAAGTCAAACCCAAACATGGTCGTAAGTACAGTTCTAAGACATATAAGTTTCCAAAATTGGTCAAAATGAATTTTTTGGATACATAATTAGATATGTTAAAAGGGCTGAGAACCGCATGGTTGACCCTGCTAATCGGGAATCGGAAAAGGTTAGGGTCGGGAAAATGCAACCCGTTTAAATTATGTGCTAAACGGGTTGACCTTAGTATTATATTTTACTATTTGATTAAAATATTTGATTGTATTATCTTCTTACCAACATTTATTTTATATTATTTTATTATTGTAGATGAAGAGGATAATGATGTTGAATAAGATGCTTTCTCAAAAGAAAACTCGATTTCATGTTTTTAATTTGTATTGTTAATCGTTGTCACTTGCCCGTCAATATGTTTGTTACTTAATTTCGATTTTTTGATTTAAATAAGGCATCATGTGTTAATAGGGTTGACCCTGTTAAACCGTACCCTGCAGGGTTAGGGTTATGATGTGAGTGACCCGTTTAACCTGTGGTCCTATAGGGTCACAGCCCTATACGGCTGACCCTATAGAGTTAGGGCCAACCCAATTTAACATCTCTAGTTGAAGGAGGTCAGTGAGTTCTTGTATGGTGAGATTGGGACTGGTGTTAAGGGAGGTGATAATCTCATTATATTCAGGACCAAGACCGTCCAATATATGATCAACAAGATCTGTATCAGAAATAGAAGATTGGGCAGCAGTAAGGGAGGCGGAGAGAGACTTAGCAAGGAGCATGTAATTAGAAATAGATTGTTCAGGTTTGCGTTGGAGGTTTTTGAGTTGTGTTTTGAGAGTACGAACGTGGGTGTGGGAGGATGAAGAAAAGAGAGCATGAAGCAGTTCCAATGCATCTAGGGATGTTTAGGTAGAGACTAAACGGGTTTGGACGGACTCGGTGGACGTGGCATGAATCCATGAGAAAACGAGATGTGTAGCACTGGACCAATAGACAAAATCTGGGTTTGGTGTGCCATCAAGAAGTTTGGGAGGAGAGGATAGAGGTTCGGAGATGACTCGAACAAGTTTGTGAGTTTTTAGAATTGACAAGAATTAAGAACGCCACAAAAGATAGTTGGTGTCATTTAGGATTGTGTTTGACATGAGAGATTAAGGGTTGAAGTTTAGAGGTAGAGGTGGGTATTCAGTTGTGAAAGTAGCAGAGGAAGAGACAAATTTGGGAATGAGAGGGAAGTTTTCATTGGTTACTGTCGCCATGGTAGAAGCTAAGGAATGCTAAGGAAGAAGACACAAGAGACGACAAGGTTTTTAGGAGGTCCCTATCGTAGGCTCTAATACCATTAAAGAAAAGAATCCCAACTTACTATTGGAATGATTGATTTCACATATTTATACACAACAAGGGCTCTATGATACACTGAATACTTACAATGTTAAGTTAGACTAGGAAGACTAACCAAATAAAGACAAATACAATGAACATTTTTTTTATAAGTAAATACAATGAGCATGTGTGAATATTAAACAATAAATCATGTGAGAAATGGTTCTTATCTATTAGAAGGAAGGAGAACAATTGAGAATGATTGAATTAATCAAAATGGGTTAGGTTACGATCGGGGGAGAGGGAGAGGTCGGTGACTTGGTTAACAAATACGGTGATTCATGCCCTTGTCATCAAGGGCAGCTCGATTTGGGATTCAATCTCCCCAACCCAATCTCTTTTTAAAAGCCCCAAAGATAGCACACAAACCAAATTTGGTCATTCATGGAAAGGCCTTATTCAGACTGCTTTCTATTTCCATTCTATAATATGCAATGCCTTAGAGTAGTTCATTTCTTTTTCTAGTTCTTTGTGGTGGGACTGTAAGACCATCTCCAATATATTAATACAAAATTACACCAAATTCATAAAATAGTGCAATTTATACACCAAATATCTTTCACCATATCCATTCGTTTTATTTCAAATTTTACTTAAAAAGAATATTTCAAATATATTCTTCATTATTTTTATTTATTCATATGTTTTATTTCATTTACTTATTTCCATTAATGCATTTTAGCAAAACAAATACTTCATCTGTTCCACTCAAAGAGTCCATGTTTGAACAATGTAATAATTCAGGGATATATTAATGTCATTGTAGTTGGTCATAACTCATAATTACAAAATTACTTAAACACAAGTAATGTGTTTACAACACAAGCGAATGTATAAAAATGAAAGAATATTTGTTTATAGTTGACTTTTAAAGTGAAACATCTCAAAATAGTAAGATGAACTATTTGTTTGGAACATATAAAGTATATTATTTATTACTTAATAATTTATATTAAAATATATACTATGCATTAAAATTAATAATTAAATGAAGAGTTTAATAAAGACTTGTTGGAGTAAAATACCCTACAGGTATTTGTTATTGTCTTTCTAGTATTTGATAGGTCTTTGATTTTTTTATGGACTCACATATGGCAATCCCTAACTTATAGGAATTAAAGATATATTTCAATAATATTTCTTTCATAATCCTAACATTGTCTTGTTGAGTGTTTTACTTGGAAGACAGGTTTCCTAGAGCTCTATAAAAGAAAGCAACAACATTGGACGTCCGGTGACCCAAACAGAAAATTTAGAAGAGAGAATTTCGCTTAAAGTGCTATCGGGAAATCAATGAGCTATTGAATGATACATCATCAGAAGACTCATCAGTTTCGGTGTTCTCTTCATAAGCCCACACTCTTCGTGTTTTTTTAATTTCTCGATTTATTCAAGAGTGTTAAGAATAAATTAGATATATCTTCTCACTTAAGAGTTTTCATAATGATTTCCACTCTCTAAAACAATTTGTTTTTCATATTTTAACTCTTTACAATCTTTTAATCTAGTAGAAGTTTATTTACGAATCTTAGCAGCATATAATTCTTTCATTTGGTATCAAAGCCTACTTAACTTTACTAAGTGTTGATCTTGTTGTATCAAAGCCTACTTAATGTGGTATCAAAGCCTACTTAACTTTACTAAGTGTTGATCTTGTTATAGCAATGATGGATTCTTAATGTGCTTCAATTTTTCAACCTTCTACTCTTGATTTGATTAATTATTCGAAATGGAATGATAAGATGCCGACCTACATCAAATCCATTAATGAGCAGGTATGTACCATAAACCTTGATTCTCTTCAATGTCGTGTGTGTTCAGGCTATGACCATTATGCTAATCAATGTGTCAACACATTACGCAAAAAGGGTTTGAGTTTTGTGTCCACAAATAGTGATAGTGATGGAGAAGAAGATGTAGAAGATCTTATTACTTTTTCTGCTCTCGAAGAGACGAGCGCACTTCGAAAAAATTCTAGTAAGATTCATGTCGATGAGGTTGTCAATGATATATCATCGGATACCTCATCTGAGGACAGTTTGTTAGATATTTTGTCTTTCAACTCCTCAATAGTTGAGAACACTAAAAGTGTATAGTATGATGAGTCCGATTGTAAGGAGACTAATTTAATTGAGGAGTACAAGGCTTTATACGCTAATTGGGAAAAAAAAGTGTGACAAATTCATTTTCTCTTAAATGAGAATGATGAACTTAAAGTATCCATAGTTAGATTGGAAACATTGATCGTCAAAAAAGATGATAAGATTGAAAAATTAAGATTCGAGCTTGAAAAGGCTAATGAGACTTTGTCCCAAAAGGAATAGAGGTAAGACCAAGTTTGATGAAATTTCGAGTGTTGGTTAAAAGCGTACTACTAGGTTGAGTTTCAAACATATAGTTTTTGTCAAAGAAGGAAAAGGACTTTCGTGTTCTTCTCAAAAACAAAATGAGTTTGTGAAAAAAATTAAACATACGAAAAGGAGGTATGCGTGTCATTCTACTATGAACCAGGTCATATCAGATCATTTTGTCACAAAAAAAGGGTTGATCTTGCTAAGAATTCGGTTGGAAACCAAAAAATGTTTTCTGCCCAGAACAGGATGACGTACCCAATGATGCATCATTGGGAACCTCATCGGGTAGCACATTAGGAACATCTTCCGTCGAAACAAACAAAACCTCGTGTGCAGAAGTTTTTCAGAACCATGCGGGTTCCAAAAGCTCATATGAACTGTGAAGTTACTTTTACATCTTTCAAATCTCATGTCACTGGTACTTGGTATTTCGATAGTGGCTGCTCTCGCCACATGACAGGTACTAGCGGAAACTTGACAAATTACACAATTTGCAGTGGAGGTAATGTTACCTATGGTGGAGGTATAAAAGGAAAGATAATTGGCAAAGGTACCTTGAATGTTGATGGACTACCTAAGCTAAAAAACGTGTATCATGTTGAAAGGCTTCAAGATAATCTAATTAGCATTAGTCAATTGTGTGATGATTATTTTCTTATGAGGTTTGATGAGAATTCTTGTGAAGTTTTTGATATTACTAACAAGTGTGTGCTTGCAGGAATGAGATCTTTTTATAATTGTTACTTGGTTGGTAACAAAGATACTTGTTTTAACTCTAGTATAACATGTTTTGTTGTAGATTCTGTAGTTACAGAACCTGAAAGTACAGAACCTACTGCTTATGGACCTACTCCTGAACCATAATCAAAAAGTTATGTTCTAAAAATCTGGCCAATGATATACCTGATGATGCATCATTGCCTGCATCATCAATACCACCAGTCAAGGAAATTGTTTCTAATCCAGAATCTAAACATAAAAGGGCTACTTATCATAGAAAAAATGTTCGAAGTAGAATTCATTAGATTCTTCCCGATGTTGCTCCAGATGTTGAAACATCGGTTGGCACATCTGAAGTTGCTGTTTTTTAAACAAATTCAGCATTTGAGCAAACTGAATTGCATGACAGGAAGGTGGTTAATGACCGATTCGCGGATATCCCTAGTATGATTCAAAAGAATCATTCACTTTCCCAAGTCATTGGTGATGTAAATGATGGAATAAAGACAAGGAGAAAAGAGAGGGTAAACTACTGTGAAATGGTGAGATTAACATACTTGTCTGTTCAATACACAAAGGTAAGTAGTTGTTTTGTTTCAGTATTCAAACAAATCGATATATGTTTTTAAAAGAGTGTCAAAGTTTTCTGGGTATGCTGATATAAAGGTACTCTAGCCCAAAGTGTTTATGAATATTTAGTTTTGTAATATATTTTTTTTTGTAGGGAAACAGAGGTGATACCCTGCCATATTTTATTAATAGAAATAAAATTACAAACTTGAGGGGGACAACCAGTCTTGCCCTTATAGGAGGGAGAACGGAGGAGTCTGGTCTCGAAAAGGAAATACTAACAACAAATAAAAACTAAGAATTTTGAATTTAAGGTAAACCTTGGGCATCCATAATGATATCATTGTGTATCGAACGAGGGAGGTATATCTCCATAATATTTTTTTTCCTAATCCTAACATTGCCTTGTTGAGTGTTTTACTTGGAAGACAGGTTTCCTAAAACTCTATAAAAGAAAGGAACAGTCTTCGACGTCTGGTGACCTAAACAGAGAATTTAGAAGAGAGAATTTCGTTTAAAGTGATACATCATCAGAAGGCTCATCAGTTTCGTTATTCTCTTCATCAGCCCACACTCTTCGTGTTTTTTTAATTTGTTGATTTATTCAAGAGTGTTAAGCATAGATTAGATATATCTTATCACTTAGGAGTTTTCGTAATGGTTTTCACTATCTAAAACAATTTTTTTTTCATATTGTAAGTTTTTACAATCTTTTAATCTAGTGAAAATTTCGCCATGATGCATCATCTACAAGTGTTTTACTTGTAAACATAATTTATAGCTTGGTGTCTTTTACTTTATTAGTTTATTTGTTCTTTATTTATTTCGCTGTCGCTTTACATTTGATAACTCATGAGATGATATATCATTTGATACATCATTAGTGACTGTTTCAGTAAGTGTCGTCTATTTATGAATCTTAGCTGCATATAATATTTCAAGACTAAAATACTATAAATAACATATAACAATTTATTTTTAAAGATTAGAGGGGATATAAACCTTACCCAACACTTATAACTAACGATATAAATAAAAACAAGAAATAGTCTTGTCCTTTTGACAAGTTACTTTGTTCATCGCAGCCAAACTTTGGCTGTTATGCTGTTAAATATAATACTCTCATTATTTTTAAATTATCGACCCTTTTTATTTGGTAAATCGTTTAAAAAAATGATTAATTATATTATAAATATTTGTAAAATGTATGATTTATTTTAATGCTCTAGAGCATATAATCATATATATATTAATAGGTAAGCATGACTTTTAAAATAGGACAATTATTTTAAAACATGGGGAGGGGGGAGTAGTCTCTTTGAAGTCGACATTTAAAAATCATTATTATGAAGCCTAATATTTCGTTTACAGTTGACCAACATTTGTGAAAATATGACAGACATATTCAATTATCAGATGTTAGTGGTAGTGGTTCAACAGTGTCATGAAAAGTTGCATCTTGAGATTGTGTCAACTTTCAAGTTTCAACCCATAATTTTATTATTTGGATAAGAAATACTCAAGTTTCAACTTTCAGTATATATATATATATATATATACATATGATAAAACAGATAGATAATTGATTAAGATTATTCAGAGGTTGAGATTAAATTTTTTTAAAACATTTAACGGTTGAGATTCACCCTCATATTTATATTTGTGAGTAGTTATCTATTTTTAACTCCTTATTTTTTCTCTCATTATTATAAGTCACCCCCTATAATTAATATTATGAGCAGTCATTTATTTTTCCTTTCTCTATATTTTATCTTCGTATTACAAAGTCATATCCTACGATTAATCTTTTGAACAGTCACCCTTTATAAAACATCAATCTTCAACTATCATTGGAAGCAATTTACCCATCAATTGTAACTTTTTTTAAATCGCACATTTTATTTAGGCACTGTCATTTCAATTAACGAAATCACATATATTGGCACCGTGCCATAGACACGAGTATGAAGATCTAGGTTCATGTGTAGTTACTTTAAAACTCATATGTATGTGACGCATAATTAAAATATGATGAAAAAGTAAGGATAAAGTGGTAAAAGTGTTGTCCTAAAAAGAAAAAAATTTCAAACAAGACAATTATTTTGGAACAGACGAAAAAAAAGCAGGACAATAATTTTGGGACGGAGGGAGTACTTAATTAATGTAATACGTTGTCCGTTTCAAGTAAAGAGTCCACTATTTCATTTTGTGATGTTTCACTTAAAGAATCTACTTTCAAAATTTAAGACATAAAATGTCATTTTATTACTAATACATTACTATAAGTGTTATTTTCTTAAAAAGTTTAACTTTCCAACGGGGACTCTTTGTCCGGAACAGATAGAGTACAGTTTATAAGTTATTTTAGTTTGTTGTAAACTAATGTGGTTTTGATTAGTTAATTTTAAAATAATATTATATTATAAAACAGCTAGGTTCGCACATGTGCAATTGACTAAGGCTGTTAAGAGGTTGAAATTAAATTATCTTTAAAATTTAGCGGTTGAGATTCACCCTCACATTCATATGTGTGAGTAGTTATCCATTTTTAACTCCCTATTACAAGTTACCCCATAGAATTAATACTATAAACAGTGACCCTTTTTTCTTCTCGCTATGTTTTATCTCCACATTACAAAGTTACACCATGCGATTAACTTTTAAACAGCCACCCCTTATAAAACATCAATCCCTCAACTATCACTTGAAACAATGTACCCCCAATGGTAATATTTTTTTAAATCACAAGAGGTCAAGATTTATTTTTTTACTAACATACTACCACTGTGATTTATTTGGGTTTTCAAGCATGTAAACATCAGTTATTCATCTCCTATATTATGATTTTTATAGTTATTATTTTAAGGTTTTATAATTATCTTTTCCGCACATATGTAATTAACTAGGACTATTCAGAGGTCATGATTTATTTTTTTACTAACATCCTACCTAGATTTTTTATTAAAAAAAATCAATTTAATTTTTTTCCAGCCTGTTTTTTTTATCCGGCCTTGATTTATTGTTTACAACTATTTAGTTTATAGTTTCTTAATTGATTGTTATCGTAATCAACTGAATCTCAATTTATTTTTTGTCCAATTTAGTTTTGATTTTTTTTTAAAAAAAGGTGTTCGTAAGTTTTGTAATTTTAAATATTTGTATTTTAATTTCTTTCTTTTTTAATTTTTTTGTTAAGTTTCCCTTATTGGTCTGAAATCTTTGTGATTTCGGTTTCGAAATAGTATTTTGTTAGTTCACTCTGTCTCATTCAATTTATTTTATGGTTTTTGTTTGCTGAGATTTTCATATTTAACTTTATTTTAATTAACATGTGTATGGTTGATATGTGCGAGAGAGAGAGAGAGAGAGAGAGAGAGAGAGAGAGTGCTTTTGGATGTTTAATTATACTCTTTCAAGTTTCAACCCATAATTTTATTATTTGGATAAGAAATACTCCAGTATGTTGCTTCATTTTGTAAAGGTAAAGGTAAAGGTTATATAATAATAATAATAATAATAATAATAATAATAATAATAATAATAATAATAATAATAATAATAATAATAATAATAAAGCTAGGTAATTAACTAGGGCTATTTAGAGGTCAGGATGTAATTTTTTTATTATTATCCTACGGCTGTCATTTATTTGGGTAATCTCATATTTTGAGTTTTCTTATACAATTAGAATTACCAAAACACAATTACTGGTCAGGATTTAATTTCATAATCTCAACCGTTTTTATCACGTTTTTTTCCATTCATATTTTATCTCCACAATCTTTTATCTCTCACTCCTTCTCTATCTCTTTCTCTCTTCTCATCTCTGTCTATTCATCAGTTTGTATGAGATACACTCTTTTACTGCGAAAACTAGATATTACAGTTTTACAGTTAATATTTTAAGATTTTACAGTTTTATGGTTGCGAAAATTTGTATTTGTATTTTTTTTATTTTTAATTGTTATCGTAATTAACTTAATCAATTTAATTTTTTTCGACCCGTAATTTCGTATACAAATATTTTTTTTTAAATCGTTAGTTTTGTAATTTGAAATATTTATTTTTTTCTTTTTAATTGTTATCGTAATTAACTTAATCAATTTAATCTTCGTCCGGCCCATTTTTCCGGCCCGCAATTTCGTATACAAATTATTAATTAATCCCTCCGTTCCGGGCAAAGAGGCCCTGTTTGAAAGTCAATTTTTTTAAGAAAATAATATTTTTAGTAGTTCATTAATAATAAAATGACCTTTACGATTTCACAAATATTTAGTTACAGTTTCTTAATTGATTGCTATCGTAATCAACTAAATCTCAATTTAATTTATGTCTGACTTAGATTTATTTTTTTATAAAAAAAGATGTTCGTAAATTTTGTAATTAATTTTTGTAATTTTAAATATTTGTATTTTAATTTTTTTATTGTTATCGTAATTAACTGAATCAGTTTAATTTTTGTCCGAAAAAAATTTGTAGTAATTTTTTAATCTTGAATATTTGTATTTTAATTTTTTTATTTTCTTAAAAGTTGTGTTTAGTTTCCTTTATAGGTCTGAAATATTTGTGATTTCGATTTCAAAATAGTATTTTGTTAACTCACTCTGTCTTATTCAATTTATTTTGTGGTTTTTTTTTTTTTTTTGCGGAGATTTTCATTTTTAAGTTTATTTCAATTAACATATGTTGGGTTTGTGTGTGTGTGTAAGAGAGAGAATGCTTTTTTATGCTTAATTATACTTTTTTAAGATAAGTTATAAATTTTCTTTTAAGATGAGTTATAAACTTTTACGACCAATTAAATATGTTATTTCTTTAATTTTCGGGATGTTGGTGTGTAATTTACATTAAGGATATATTAATTTTTTTCATCATGTTCGGTTCATACATTGATCATGCTCATAATGGCACCGTGCCACCGTGCCATCAGCACGGGCACAAGTTTATTTTTATAGAATACTACACATCTTCTCAGTGTTGTGGTTTCGTTTGTTGGGGCATGTGCATTTGTTTTTAATGATTTAATTACCTTTTTTTTTTAATTAGCTTTTAGGATTCGAGTTTTGCAGATGAAACAGAAAATTTGGTTAAATGAATATATTTGAATTTTCTTTGTGTCATGTGTATCAGTGTATGTAGAAATAATAGACAAAGTTATTGCATCTCATGTTTCAAAACCAATCATTGTTGTTAAGTAAGAACCCCCGATAGAAGAAGACTGAGTTTTCGTTATTGAGAAAACAATAATTTTTTTTTTGTATTTTAACAGTAGTTACAATTAAAATATTTATTTATTGGCTTTCTTATGAAATAAATATCGAAGTAAAATGTTTTATTTTGTTAGGTATTTGAGTTTTCTTCCCCTTTCGTTGTGTAGTGTACATATATCCAACCCATACAAATTATAAGTAAATATTAATTCATTTCCACAATATATGCTTCATTTATTGATAAATTCTCAAACTGGCGCTGTGCCATCGGCACGGGCAAAAGTACTAATCTATATTATAAAACAATTAGGCAATTGTCTAGGGCTATTCAGAGGTTGAGATTAAATCATCTTAAAACATTTAACGGTTGAGATTTACCCTCACTTTCACATATGTGAGTAGTTATTTATTTTTAACTCCCTAGTTTTTCTTTCCCTATTAGAAATCACCTCCTGCAATTAATATTATGAACAGTCACTCATTTTTATTCTTCTAATGTTTTATCTTCATATTACAAAGTCACACTCTACAATTAATGTTCTGAACAGTCACTCCTTATAAAACATCAATCCCTCAACTATCACTTGAAGCAATATAACTGTAACATTTTTTTAAATCACACCTTCTATTTAAGCAATGTCATTTTTTAGTTGATGAAATCAGATATACTGGCACCACATGAAAATCCAGTATGTATATATATATAAATATAAATATAGTACTTTCCATAGAGTAGAGACAAAGGCTTGGAAATATAGTCTCTCAACTCAAGGAATCAATTAGGATATGACTATCTGCAAAGCTTGGGTAAATATTGTTTTCAATCATTAATAAAATCCATTCCCACAATGAGTGATGATGAAAGATACACAACATTTCAACATTGTTGACTCGCGCGCGCGACGTCTCCTATTTTAGTCTCGCTTTCGCTGGTTTTTATGACTCCAATATCACCATTAATTATTTAATTTTTTCACAACTTCACAATTATATTTTCTAACTCAATGTCTTTGAATCAAGTCAAGACTCGTGGCCATCCAAAATCTAAAAAAATTGTGTATAAAAGATTGTAGATTGTAGATTGAAATTTAATTCCAAAATCATTACTGTATTTTTTAGTACGAAACAAAGTTAATTAAGAATGAAATAAGCTTTGGTAGACACATGTGCATAGAGCTTGAATCACGGTTTGCCCGTTAATGCAAAAAATTGACCCCCAACTATAAAGTATAAACACGCTAAAGCCATTTATTTCTGTGTGGTTTCAAATGGGACCCCCTTCCTTTATGAATTATGATTCCATTCAACACATTAAAATGATAATGCGTGGGAATACAAAACAAAAGATTTGATTTTTAATACTATTACTAGCAAGTAAATTTCAAAGGGAGTGGGGAATTAAATAACCCTCATCCTCATAATGTTTTCGGTTGATTGATGCTTACATTTAGGTACGGGTACCCTTTCAATATCACACGTAACATACTTTTATTTAATATTTTTTGGTCTTTGTTGATAATTTATTGTTGGCACACCTCAATATATCAGCCAATGCGTTTGCTCGGGCAACATCATTCATGAATTTTGCTCGAGAGAATCAAGATGGGAAACACTGACACTGACACTCGTGTATGTATCCTAACCTAATGCAGGATGTTTATGCCATTGTTAGGGATGATAAGTGTTCAAACTTATACAAATCCCTTGAAAGAGAGATTGGTGTACAGGTCTGAATTACTGATCACCTGAAACAATCGCACACAAGTGATGGAATGCATGTAATATATACTAGTTCAATTTCAAAATTTAAGTGCAACGTAACATGAGCATTTGGTAGGACCATGAAAGAATAAAGATAGGGGAGTGATGGTCTCATGCTTGAGTACTGGCTAGTGAATTCAAATCTACTGGATTAGTCAAGGGAGTACCACCAAATAAAAGCAATGTCTTGCTATTACTTGCCTTCTCAATCTAATTTCATACCGAATTTGGAAAGGTACAAGGTTTAGACCTTAGAGAATGCAACAATGAGGTACATTATCCTCCCCTAGTAACTAGTTAGGCCCACTTACCAATTAGGTCCCCTCCATTTTAGTTTTTACCAGAACCTGAAATCTGAATACATAATTACCTGGACTGCATCTGCATGGTTATTTGCGATATGTGCATTAAGGACATTTTAACAATTAACAAATGCTCCAAGAACATTTGCATTGGTATACTAGAATATGCATGCACATAGTAAATTAGTAATATTTGAAGTTGTCAGCTTGGCCTCTTGAGATTATTCTATAAGACAAAGTTAAAGAGATTTATGTTAGAAAGGTCAAAATGAAGATTAGTGTGAGGACTCATCAGGAGTCAGGACCAGTCATGGTAGGTAAGCCTGTGCATAATATTCATGATTCTTATTTATTGACTGTGTTAGGTGTATCAATAAATTGCAATAACAAATGCCATGAATTAGCTAGCTATCCTAGAACAACCAACGTTGTACACAGTACATAGGTGTAGAAGAGTGTTGCAACTCCACCTTAATGAGGTATACGTAACACAAAATACGTAGTATACTTGAGAAAACACACACACACACAGTTGTTTGAATTTATTTATGAATTCCACATTTTTTGGGTGGGGATAGGGGTGGATGCAGTTTTCAAGCATTTATTCATACAAGGCAGAGAATACAAACTTTACATTTGCGGGTTGCCCACAGGGATCTGCAGCTGAGAAAATAAACTATTCATTCGTCTTGGATGTGGATGACCAATACCTACATTGACGCAACTGCAACTCGCTTTCTGAATTTAATAATACAAATATACAATAACTCCTCTTTCATAAATAAGTAATAATAATAATAATCACTTTTCCATTCCTACATAAATACTGTTGTAAGGATGCTAAAGAAATTACTAGATAAAAACAGAGGAATTATGCCTATGCCGTAGATTACTACAAACCAACTTCTCTTAACCTGCCACAGATCAATAAAGTCAATTTGTTGGGTGTGATTTAAAATCTCATCTACTTGATGACAACAATTTCTTTATTTGTATTGGGAATACTTACTCCTACTCCTCTACGAGAGGATTGACATTTTGGGTTATTTTAACTGCTACTCCATAAAATAACTGAAACAAGCTAATTTCTGGGGGAATGGAAGTTGTCCAACTGATGAATTGCTCATTGAAACCAGTAGGTATGCATCTTTTATAGATTGCGGGAAGAAGTAATACCTCATTCATTGCCTGTTAGGTACGACTAGTAGTAAATGCCATAAATTGGATTCATGAAATTGAAAGCAGACCAGAGAAGGTATGTACATATCCTTCAATTGTAACTTTTCGGTCACTTATTGTGTGCCAGTCAAGTGCTTTTGTTCTACTAATACTTGACCCCTAAATAACCATTATAGTGCCATTCTTTTCTTCATCATTAATGCTCATCAAGAACCAAAGTTGAAAGTCTTGAGTGCCAAATTCAAGAAACATTTCGACTTAATTGAATGCAAGTCACTATCTGCATAGCATGAAATACTCAACTACTCCAATGACCTATTGAAACCCTATAGACAGACAGCTACACCTTCACCTTCTAACTGATAACATGTGTAGCACAAGGGTGATGCAAATTTTATCACAAAATGACCTATATAGTTGCTATAATTGTGTCAATTGAACAAAAAAAGAATCTTCCTAGGCACAACGAAGAGAAGAAGAGAGATTGTGGTTTTGTCACAAAATCATCGTATTTCGTTGCCATAATGTATATATTGAATTATGTCAACAGAAGAAAAAAGAAACATGGGCGTTTTCTACCAAGGTTCAAATGCTAATTTTCTCATGAGATAAGAACAGAAATCCTTGGAAATGTATACATATAGGATTCCTTTAATTCAGAAATTATATTCTATAGACTATCATTTACAAAAGCCAAAAGCACTAAATTCAGCCAACTATTCATATCGAGATGTTTAGATCAATTCGAGGTTTCTTCATTGTCGTTGGAGATGGCACGATCATATTGCAACGGGGACATTTAGGGTTGCTCTTGGATATTAGCACATAAAGCAAGCAACTAGGGCATCCAGCAGCATAAGAGGGTGATGACTTCTCTTCATAATCAATCTCTGTTTCTTTTACTAACGATGAAGAGTTGGAACGTGGAGAAGACGACGACGATTTTGACAGTGAAATCGAACGTTTCTTGATTGTTTCTTTTTCTGCCCTTTCAAGCGCAAATTTTACTTTGTCTAGGGTGCAGACGCTTTGGTAACCGGATGATGATGATGTCGAAGGGACAAGCTTTAGGTCTAGGTTAGAGTCGTCAAAGAGGTTTAATGGTTGCTTTGAAGTCGGAGGAAAGTTCAGGTCTTGAAGTTGATTCGGGACTGTTTGATTGGTTTGAGGATGCTTATGTTCTGATGATGCATTCGGGGAGTTGCATCTTTGAACATAAACTTTTCCAGACTGTAATCATTAAAAGAAAGAAAAAAAGTCATTAGAATTACTAGTCTGTATAAGTTAACCTTCATTCAAATGGAAAAAGAAATTACATTCCTAATAACTAATGAAACAGAGGGTTGCTCTAAGTTTTTAAAGAATCCAATAGTATGATTAAACTACATAACAAGAGGTCTGCTCATCTACACCAACTAAAATGTACAGACTACAAAGATAAAAATTGGTAATATTACAATCTGAAAAAAAATGACTTCATTTTGGGATGGAGTAGATAGTCAGGTTCAGGCTTCTAGCCAATGAATATTGAACATACATGCATGCATAAGAACGTACATGATGAATATGTCAGAGAGAGAGGGGGGGGGAGATCCAATCTACAACAAGTTAACATGTGATCGATTGGTCACGACAATAATTTGCTTCGGCATACAAAAAAAATTAAATGATAGTAACTGAAGAAGATCATATTGATATCATCACACAAACTAGGAATAAGCCATGGTCAACGATATGAAATAAATTCGGATTGACTTGTTGTTTAAGTGGTAATTAAACAGAAAATCAAAACAATAACATCCCAATCCAATCCAATCATCCCTATTTACTCAGTAATTCGAATGAAACAAGGAAAATGAAACCAATACCAACAAACGCTTGGATTGCAATTAGACACAAACCCTAGATATTTGTTCACATGAAACTTCAAAATACAAAGATTGGATTGGATAAGGACTAAGGCTAATGAATAAGTGAAGACTCCGATATATACCTTCAAGTCAAGACGCTTTTCCCAACCAGAGGGAACTTGTAAGTCGAGGTCCAATTCCTTGAAGTCAAGGGTGGAGCAACCGCCAAGTAGGTCACGAGTGATGAGGACCGTGGATTTAGCACCGGCAGCCGATTCGTTCAAACCTTGCTGTTCGTTCATTGCTCTAACCAAATAGCTGACATCGGCGGCCATACCTCACGAGGAAGGATTTCTATTCAATTTAAAAGATTGTAAAGGAAAGGAGAGGTGAAAATGGGAGCGTTACAGAAGGAAGAGTATTTGTATTAGTAGTATGTATATATAGGGAGAAGATAATGAGTGGTAGTAATTTGCAATTATATATACTGTAATTGGAGGAGTGAAATAATTAAATAAAATTAAAGACATTAATGAGGGGTGAGCTTTGAAGGAAGGATTCATTTGAAAAGGCGGGGCCGTCAGTAATGGCGGCATTAAATGCAATCAATATAGGGAAAGGTGGAGGAAATGAAATGAAATTGAAATACTAGTGGACAGCTGGACTTTAATACGCGCTCTACATAAATTTATTCTTACGTGGACCGATTTAACTAACTTTATATCTCTTCATTAATTGGTAAGACTCTCTGTGTCTATTAAATTAACATTTATTTATTTTATTTTTAAGTTTATTTGGTCATAAGTCATATTCCCTCCGTCCTTAAATAATCATCCTGGTTGACTCGGCGCACAGTTTAAGAAAAAATAATTGACTTGATTATTTATATTGGTTTAATGTGTAATTTCCTTTAAAGCTCATGCGTATGTGACCCATAATTAAAATAGAATAAAAAAATAAGGATAAAGTGGTAAAAGTGATGTTTTAAAAAGAAGTTTCAAACTAGACAATTATTTTGGGATGAACAAAAAAGGAAAGAAGAACGACAATTTAGGGACGGGGGGAGTACATAAAACGATACATTATGTAGCACAACTACAAGGTATTTAAATGTTTGTTTTATACTCCCTCCGTCCCTAATTTATTGTCCTGGTTGACCCGGCGCACTGTTTAAGAAAACATATTTGACTGGATTATTAATATTGGTTTAATGTGTAGTTTCCTTTAAAGCCCATGTGTATGTGGCTCATAATTAAAGTATGGTGAAAAAGTAAGGGTAAAGTGGTAAAAGTGATGTTCTAAAAAGGTAAGTTTCAAAGTGGATAATTATTTTGAGACGGACGAAAAAAGAAAGGAGGACGATAATTTAAGGATGGAGGGAGTACTATTTTATTTTCTCTCCAATTATCTTCGGCTAACATTAGTGCTATTGGTCGCTCAACTTCTCCACTAAAGTCTTATGGACACTCTTGTAATCTTACCATAAAAGTAAAAACAAGTAGAAAAATGGTGCTTTTTTTTTCAAAATAAGTATCGTTTTAGCAAAGTTTTTTTGTTTTAAAATAAATATCATTATAGAATTTTAAGAAACATTTAATTCATATTTTATCGAAACTGTCTTTATTTATTACTTAAATAAGGGTATATTAGTTTTCTTATAAGTTTCATTAATTTATGTACAAATTATTAAAACGACACTTATTTTGAAACGAGGGAAGTAAGAATATTTCCATGCCTAGTTTGATTTGTTTCCGACTTAATTACGCTTTTATGGTGAGACTGTGAGTGAGCCAAACTGTTTGAAAGGTTGTTTTGTTGGGGATTGATTTGATAAATCAACGAACGACAATCTTAAATAAATTTAAAAATATTGATCAAGTTACACGAAAATAAGCACAACCATTAAAAAATAAACTCAAGTTAACTTTTGTAACCATTAAGAATAAATTTTTAGTCATAAATTTTAAGATGTTTTTGACTTTGTTGAAATGTTTTAAATTTGAATCTAAGCTAACATGGGAGGGATACAAATTAGAATAGGCGAAAGGAATTGAATTGATCCTTGAATCATTTTAAATGAACATCGTTCATGTCGACAGCTATAAGCTATAACCTATAACCAGAGCTTTAAGTGCACTGTGCCCTGGCCATTAAAGTACTAGTAAAGCGGTACTCCCTTCGTTCCTAAATTATCGTCTTCTTTTTCTTTTTCGTCCGTTCTAAAATAATTATTCAGTTTGAAACTTATATTTTTAGAACATCACTTTTACAATTTTACCTTTATTTTTTTACTCTACTTTAATTATGGGCCACATACACATGGGCTTTAAAGGAAACTACACATTAAACTAATATAAATAATCAAGTCAATTATTTTTTCTTAAACTGTGCGCCGAATCAACTAGGACGATTATTTAGGGACGGAAGGAGTAATAGATAACAACTACTCCACTACTATATAAAAAGTTATAAAAAACAAGTATACTGATTTTCTTGCCTTAAACTGAACTATTGTATTTATAATTGTATTTTTAATATCACTATTTCGTTCTGTGATGTTTTATTAAAAGAGTCAACTTTTAAAAATTAACATTTACTTTTAAAAAAATAATTTTTAAATGATGACTTTTTACCCAAAACGGTGAGAGTATATTATAGCTAAACTAGGGAAAAAAAAGGTTTGAAAAATAATAGGAAGTGGTTGGATTTGGATATCTGTTTGCATCGGCAAAGTCAAATTCCTCTACAAAAACATGCAAATTGAATGCTACTTAGGATAAGATTCACATTTGATGACTTTATAATTATATTGCATGCATATGCAATTAATATACTATTGGAGAATTAAATATACTAATTATCATTTTTTCTAAAATTATGAATTAGGTGATGGGCCAGATGAGGCGTCCAAATATCGAAAGACTTGTCCTAACTACTTAAATGCGACCATTAATATTTAATATTTAATATTTTGAGCCTAGCTCCTTCACGTGACGTTATTCTTACATCCATCTAAAAATTCCACAAACCTTGTTGATGAAGAAAACATAGTATGGATGTTTGGATTTTTATTTTTGGCAAAACTCATCATTTGGCCGCCCAACTTTTTAAAAAATTATAAGGCGGTCACCGAAAATTTAAAACTTGCAATGAGACCACTGAACTAAATTTATGTTGCAAGCATGCCCATATTTTAGATGTTCGTTAGCTCCACCGTTAAATATAAGTGAAATTCATATTTTGCCCCCTTTTAAATAACAAGTATTCCCTTTATGTGATATTAGAAACTCAAAAGGGTCTAATGAAAAAAATATATATCACATATAAACCCTCTTCATCTCCCATCTTTCTTTCTCTCTTTTCTGCCCGATTTCCAGCAAACCGCCGTCTCCCTCTACTCGCTCTCTCCCCTCCGTCAACACCCAACGTCGAATCCACATCTCTATCCATCCCGCCATCCATCCTTCCCAATGACAGGTTTGGTCCGGCCCCTATATAAACCAGCGGCTCCTCCTTCTCCAGGTGAACCGGTAGGCGACACCATCACCCTCTCTCTCTCTCTCTCAATTTGTTCACACCAAGCTCGCCGTCTCCTCTCGCCCAATCAATCAACGATCCGCTTTTTGTAACCCCGATCTCCAGTCATCACCCGGCGTTCTACCTCCCCTTCATCCATCACCGACGCTGACCCCCCTCCATTTAATCTATATCTCTCTCGCTCCGGCTTCATCTCCCAGATTCGCCACCCGCCATGTCTGGCTGTGTTCCACACCTAGCTTGAATCCTTCATCTTTGTCGCTATCTCATTCGTATCACAAAAGATCCACCAAGGTCCAACTGCCGATAACCCCTTCCAGTTAATTTCTAGCCGCTTCCATCTTCGTTCATCCCCAATCAAATGATGTGGCATAGATCCTCAATCCATGGGACGGCTAAAGAACGATCCCTCTCTTGTCAAGTAACCCAGATATGGTTTTATCTCTCTCGTCATCTTCATTTTCGGATCTGGGTTTTGGTGGGTTTGTTTAATGGAGGAAATTTACGGGGGTTTTAAGATCCAATGACACAGATTCCACTTTTTTGAGATTTTTGAAAGACAAGGGAAGATTTACCCCTACCGATGTTGCTTGTCTTCATTTGATGATGGTGGGAGATGGTACAGAGGGAGGTGGAAGGTTGTGGATTAGGGCGGTTGATGGTGGGAGTAGTAAGAAAGAAGACGACATATTTATAAAAAAAATTCAGTTAGACCCCTTTGGGTTTCTAATATCACATAAAGAGAATAATTGTTATTTAAAAGGGGTAAAATAGGGATTTCACTCATATTTAACGATAGAGCTAACAGACATCCAAAATATGGGCATGCTTGCAACATAAATTTAGTTCAGTGGCCTCATTGCAATTTTTAAACTTTCGGTGGCCGCTTTACAATTTTTTAAAAAATTGGGTGGCCAATTGGAGGGTTTTGCCTTTATTTTTTCTTTTAACTTTAAGTTTGATACTTACAAGGTGCCTCGTTTTGACTAACTTTACCTTGTTCTCTCTTCTTCATAAATATGAGTAATTCGTAATATTCACTATTTTGTGATGGAATTATATATTTTTTTAATTATTCGATCTTTCAAACATATACTCTTTGGGTTTGGGTGGGTCAAGCTCAATAACACCCTTCCATGCTTGGTTATGCATTGGAGAATTAATTACTCCACTTCTCTTGGGCACCAATTTAGTGTTATCGGTTAAGTTTGGATAAAACTATTTGCTACCCAATTTAATTAGTTAATGGGTAGTTTTTGGTATTAATCATTAATGAGTATAATTGGATAATACTACTAGAAATACTCAATAAACTTGTTACCTTTTAGAAAGCATTGATATAAAATGAATATATTTAGAAAATGTTTGAAGGTGGTATCTCATACAACATTTCATGCATTACCATATATTGAAGCAATTTCTTTGCAATCTTTTACAAAAATATATAAAAAAATTGTTCCTCCCTTTACGCTTATACAAACACCATCCTTGAAAAAGCTCTATAATTGGTTGTGGTATGACCCAAGAAACATTGAACAACATAAGCAAAAAGTTGCAGATATCTCTTGTCACTCAACAATCAATAAGAAGGTGATTTCCCAAAAAAATTGCACTTTCTTCATCACCTTTGCACACAAAGCATCAATTCAAATAAATCTTTTTCAATGAGGCTTCACATACAAAAAGGGGTCAGTTATTAATTAGGAGATTTTTAATCTCTAATTGATCTTCCAAGGATAGAGACTCGTGGGAACTCCACTCCTAGACAAACCATACACCTTTTGAGTGTACAATTCCCAGTTTTCCAAAGCTCTCCTAAATAGGGGATTCTAAGAGACTTTACCTCCATCTGCCTCATAAATAGATCTAACCGTATCTCTTCCTTATTAACTATTATATGATTATATCAAGTAAATTGTGAAACAATATCCTTCGTTTTATTCCATTGCACCATTTATCATCCCAAAATTTCAAATAAAAAAAGATCGTTTGAGTGCATCCCACCATTTCCTAATCTCTTTCAATACGCTAAGCCCATAACCAATGTAAATCTCCTTGGGGAACTAAGGATGACTTCCTTCCACGTACTTTCCCTCTGCCACTTTTCCTCCACAACCATAAACCCATCAACGCAAAACACCCTGGAATTCTTAATCCATAGCCCTCTTTCCAGCACACTAGAGTAAACTATACCCCATTTGACTACATGTCATATGACCCTCCCAAATAAACTTCATTTCCAAACTTGTCTCATTTTTGCACCATTGAGAAAGGAAGCAAAAATATAGACATGAATAAAATAAGGAGATTGACTAATGTGCTTTTGATCCTAGTCACTCGACCTCGCTTAGACATCAGTTGTCTTTTCCACCCTGTCAGCCTTCGTTTGAATCTTTCAACCACTAAATTCTAAAGGGCTACACTCTTATAAGAGGATCCTAAAAGAGACCCAAATAATATGTTGGAAGACAAGCAACCCTACATTTGAAGAAATAAGTCAGACTCTCCATATTATATATATTTCCAACGTAAACATCTCGCTATTAGAAATGTTATTTTTTTTAAAATAAAGCCAATTGTACATAACCCAACTGAGTCTTCTTCGCCCCACAAATGACAAGAGTATCATATCCATCAACTCTGATCTACTGCCTCTGCCCAACTTAAAGCCTTGATAAATCTAACCAAAACAATCATGTAAAGGGGTCGATTCAAAGCTTCCATAGCCACGATAAAAATGAAATGAGGGAGAGAATCCCTTTGGTGAAGACCACTTGAGCTAGAAAATAACCAATTGGCATTTTGCTACCCGAGACTAAGAATCACTGAAGAGATGCAACAAATGATCCACTTTCTCCATTTTTTTTTTCCTAAATGCCATAGCCATCAAATACATTTGTGAATCCCACCTGACATGATCATAAACCTTTTCTATATCTAATTTACACATCGATCCAAGATCACCACAACAAACTCTCTCATCAACAACCTAATTAGCTATCAAAACTGCGTCAACAACCTCATTAGCTATAATAAGCATTTTCTATGTATAATTGATACATCGATTCCGAATCAGACTACAAACTCTCACATTAACAACCTCATCAGATATGAAAACTTCATCCAGATGTTGTTGCTCCCCACCCCCCCACAAAGACATGTTGAGACTCTGAGATGACACGATCAATTACTTTTTTAGCCAAATTGAAAGCACATTTATGATGAATTTATGCACTCCCCCTATAAGACCGGTCTGAAGTCTTGTATATTCATAGCTTCTATATTTTTCGAAATGAGAACAATGAAAGAAGCATTAAGGATTTTTTTTTCTTTCAAATTCCTTAATGTAAAAAATATATATATATATATACTGAAACACCCCTATACATCGTCCTTAACTGCCTATCAACACTTTTGAAAGAAAAGCCAAAGTGAAACCATCGTTGTCCCTTTTAACACCGACATCTTCTAACAAAAGGCTTCTCTAATATGTATTTTTTTTCCATGTATATATTAGCACCACTAATTTTTTCAAATAAGAACATGAATACAACTACCAAAATCACAAATTCACACTCTAGAAAATAGTAGTGGTTGGGTTAGTCCTTTTCACTAAGAAATAAAGAGCACTTAAGAACCGATTATAAAAATTACTCTTATTACTCTTAGGGTATGTTTGAGATCCCATCTTAATTTTATGGCTTGGAATTGAAATTGAGACCTCTAATACTAACGTCATTGTTTGAGAATCAACTAAAATTTTTGAATTAGATTTGAATTATAATTTTAGATGCCTCGATTTCACAAAACCAATTCTATATCAAAAGTTCAAATATTAAATTCAAAATTTTGGAGTCTCAACTTTTACTCCACTATTTTACACAACAGTCCATCATTCTTTCACCACCATGCACGGCCGCCGCCAAATGCCGGTCCATGCTACCGCTATATGCTATCTATTATATAAAACAGATCGGTCGGTTATCAAAAGCTAATTATCGGCCAGGATTTGTTTTTAAAAAAGTTATTTACCGGTCAAGATTAACTCGTATCAAAAGCTATTTACCGGCCATAATTTGTTTTTACGAAACACAATCACCGGCCAGGATTCCATTTCATCTACAACTGTTTTTTCACCTTTTTTTTTCACAACTGTTTTCTTTCTCTTCTTATTCATCTATTCCTATTCCAATTAATTCTCCTACTTCTACAAGGAAACTTGAGGATTAAATACTGTTACGAGATTTACCACCGACCCCACTAACTTACTTTAATGGAGCACAATCACCACCATTTTCATTTGAGTTGTTGTAGTTGGTGGGTTTTGGTTGGTTTGGGGTTTCAGTTAATATGCAATGTCTAAATTTAGAAATTTTAAGTGTGTTTTAGAAAAACAAAAGTAAATCTTAATTTAGTTTTTTAAAATAAAAATAAAAAAAATAAAAAATTACCAAATGAACAGACCATTATGTCATTCTTATCAAAAACAAAAAAATTGCCTTTTTTAGTTTTTTTTTATATTCTTATCATAAATAATGCTACTTTTTCTTATAATTAATTAATTATAAGATGTATAAGTTGATGACCATTGCATTAGCCGTTCCATTCTTGGACCTACCTCATATGTATGACCACTAATTTGGAAATTCTTCAGATTTTTTTTTGTTAAGACCACTTTAAAAGAAAAAAACTCTTTATATTTTAATATTTCCTTTTTTATTTTTTTTATTTTATATTCTTATCATAACTAATGCTATTTTTTCTTATAATTAATTAATTATACGACGTACAAGTTGATGGCCACCGCATTAGCTGTTCTGTTCTTGGACCTACCTCATATGTATGACCACTAATTCGAAAATTATTCCGATTTTTTTTGTTAAGACAACTCTAAAAGAATAAGTAATTTTTTATGTTGTTAAGACCACTCTAGAAGAAAAAAACTTTTTTTTTTATTTTAATTTTTTATAAATGGAATAAGTAATAATATGTATGAACACTAATTCGAAAATGAACATTAATTCGAAAATTCTTCCGATTTTTTATTTTGTTCAGACCACTCTAAAAGAAAAACTTTTTTTATTTTAATTTTTTATAAATGGAATAAGTAATAATATGTATGAACACTAATTCGAAAATTCTTTCGATTTTTTATTTTGTTAAAACCACTCTAAAAGAAAAAATTGTTTTTATTACTGTTTTTATTTTTATTTTAAATATATATATTTTAAATATATATATTTTAAATTATTTATTATATTGATTTATTTGAATACCAGTACCTTTCTATACTGACATCGTCTCATAGTGACGCCGAGCCATAGATACGGACACAAAATCTAGTTTATTATAAAAATATACATAAGTTTTGAATTGTTAATAGAAAGATTTGAACCATGTTACTATTAAATAACTACGATAGCTACCACTGGACTAGATTAGTTGTTTTTGTTAAAATTTAAATTATAAGTATAACTAAAATTACAATTAAATCTTACACATTATCTAAACAATAAAATTGTTACTCCATTCGTCACTAAATTATCGTCCTCCTTTCTTTTTTCGTCCGTCCCAAAATAATTATCCAGTTTAAAACTTACATTTTTAGAACATTACTTTTACCACTTTACCCTTATTTTTTCACCATATTTTAATTATGGGCCACATACACACGGGTTTTAAAGGAAATTACATATTAAATCAATATAAATAATCAAGTCAATTGTTTTTTCTTAATCCGTATGTCGGGTCAACTAAAACGATAATTTATGGACGGAGAGAGTATAATATAAGGAATGTTGTAAATATATGAATTATGTGGATGTCCATATACATGCCATGTTTGATGTAGCTTATGAGTTAGTGTTTATGGCTTATGACTTCTCATAAGTTATTTAGAGAGTGTTTGATTTCAAATATGGAGTAATAAGTCATAAATAGAGTACAAGCCAACTAAAGCACAACTCACCTTATAAGTCATAAGCATTAGAGTTGGTGCTGAAGACTTATCAGATCAAAAAAACGGATGAACAATGTCATTAAATAAAATTTTCATATTCCAAAACTACCCTCATTTAATAATAATAATAATAATAATAATAATAATAATAATAATAATAATAATAATAATAATAATAATAATAAGAATAATAATAATAATAATATTATTATTATTATTATTAATATTAACATTAATAATAATAATAATAATAATATTAATATTATTAATATTAATAATATTATTAATAATAAATAATAAATAATAATAATATTATTATTATTAATATTATTAATAAATAATAATAATAATATTATTAATATTAATATTAATATTATTTTATTTCAGCACTATTTCAACTTATTAATCAAACACACACACACACACACTAACTTATAAAAGCTAATAAGTACTTTTAAAAAGCTAAATCAAACATCACCATTCATTAATCATCAGTCATAAGTCATAAGTAATAAGTTATCAGTCATAAGTAATAAATCATCAGCACATATCAATAAGCTAAATTAAACGAGCCCACATTACATCAAAATATGTTAATATGTTATGTAACCCATTTGTGGTCTTCCATCGTTCAACTAGAGTTATTTTCATTAGAGTCTTTCATGTTTCTAACTCCCACACGTATGAATTTTTTTTTATCGTTAATGTATTCACTTTGTCTTTAGCCTATGGCTATAAATAGAGGCAATGTAAGCTGTACGAGATTGATCAATAAGATTATGAAATATACATTCTACTCCATTTGTTCATAAATTATTATCTTAGTAGATTTGGTGCACGGTTTAAAAAATATATTTGACTAGATTATTAATATTCTCTCCATCTCTAAATTATTGTCCTATTTTCTTTTTTCGCTCTTGTTTGAAAATTTCATTTTTAGGATAACATTTTTATCAACTTACCCTTATTTTTTCATCCTATTTTAATTATAGATCATATACACATGTGCTTTAAAATAAACTACACATCAAACTAATATTAATAATTTAGAGAAATGTATTTTCTTAAACCACGCACCAAGTTAACCTAAACTATAATTTTGGGATGAAGAAAGTATTAGTTTGATGTGTAATTTACTTAAAAGCCCATGTATATGAGACTCATAATTAAAGTATGATAAAAAAATAGAATAAAGTGGTAAAAGTATTATCCTAAAAATGAAAGTTTCAAACAAGACAATTATTTTGGGACGAACAAAAAAGGAAAACATGACAATAATTTGGGGACGGATGGAGTACTAATCTTTTGCTCCATTAATCTTTCTACCTTATTATTATCTTTTCATTTTATATACTCCTTCTGTTTCAGGCAAAAAGCCCCCGCTTGAAAATCAAATTTTTTAAGAAAATGACACTCTTAGTAATCCATTAGTAATAAAATAATATTTTTATGTCTTAATTTTTGAAAATGGACTCTTTAAGTAAAACCTCTCAAAATAAAATAGTGGACTTTTTGTTCGAAACGAAGAGAGTATTTAACTAACAAAACAAAATTTAAGTTATTTGAATTCTATACAATTTCAATATTTATTAAATTCTAAATCTATAGGTAAAAAAAAAAGCAGGTCTTCTGTAAAACCGTTATACAAATCTTAATTCGTAAAACTGAACTACACTCTCTCGCAGCTTAACCCACCAATACAAGGTAGGTTGGATAAAGAGGATTCAGCTTAACCGTTACAAATTTTGTTCATTAAATGGTGTTGCGTTTAGGGTTTTAGGTGTTGCGTTTAGGTATTATGTTTTCAAACTTATCCACAGATAAATAGCACGAATCAAGTAGCGGGGCCAACAACTGAAACTGCTCTCCAAGGGGCTAAGCGGGACAATTTTTCTCTCTCTGTCTCCGCCATTGCTATGCAGATTTTCGTAAAAACACTTACCGGCAAGACGATTACACTCGAAGTCGAGAGCAGCGACACCATCGACAATGTCAAAGCTAAGATTCAGGTTTATTTTTCAAACATATGCGTCGATCGAATAACTAGGGCTTTGATTCTTGTCTTTCTGTATCCGTTTCTTTTATCCCTTTTTCTTTTAAAAAACAGATATATTGTGTCCTCCGTCTTTACTCGATTTGGTTTTACCCACTCCCACGTTCGATATAAACCTAGACTTTGTCTGATTCATTGTATTTGATGAATTTCTATCTGAACGCATGTTTTTTTGTTTTTAACAAAGTTAGTTTGATGTGGCAGATGACTCCAATTATGTGTTTTTTTTATAATTATTATACTTATATAATTGATTATCAACCGTTCCAGACAAAAAGTTCTACTATTCCATTTTCCATTTTGAGATCTTTTACTTAAACAGTCCACTTTAAAAAATCAAGGTATAAAAGAGTCATTTCATTTCATTATTAATGAGCTACTAAAAATGTTATTTTCTTAAAAAGTTTGACTTTCAAACATGGACTATTACGGAGGGAGTATTTATTTGTTTGGTAAAACATCTTGATTCTTCATATCTGTTTTGAAAAGGAAAGGGGCGCAGAAAAGATATGATTTGTTTGCTTTGTATGGTACTTATACTATTTGTCAATTAGGTTTTATTTATATAGCATTGCGTTGGATACTGTTATGAATATTGCTCCAGGAGTAAGTGGAGACCGTCTTGCGGATCCTAATTCATAAGACGGAGCCCTGCTCTCTCACAGTTCAGCCCACCAATGCACGGTGGGTCGGATCAAAGAGATTCATATTACATAAAATACTTGTAAGACCGTCTTTTGACTCTTTCCTAAGTTATTGCCTTGCTCCCAGAATGACATGTAAGAAGAACTTATTTATATGACTTTTTCCTAGTACTTTCGGTTACTCTTTTCCTAGTGTTCTGTTTTATGGGAGGAAGATCGATGCCCTCTCTTACCACTGTTTTGATTACAGATCATATCATTTATGTGGACACTTTCATTGATATTGGTAAAGGATGATAAAGTAGTATGAAATATTCTTTTTGGCATTCAAAGCAGTACATCTAGTTCCTAATTAGATCTTCTATGGCTCTGAAATGCATGTAAGAAGCAAAAGGACTTTATGACTTCATTCAGTGATAAGGCCCAACAACCATTCGTAGTTGTAGTTTGTGTAAGCATGTGGTTAGGGCAAGAATTCATTTTGGTGATTGGGCTAGTAGCTTATTTGCTAGTTGTAATTATTAACATGTTTGTCCTCTTAATGAAACTTTGTAATGTTTTTCCAAATTGGATGTAGGGTAGCAGATTGAGCTAACCATCAATTTTTCCTTTTTACTTTATTAATTTGTAGAATTGGTAAACTGCTCCACTTGATATTTACTTTGACAAATCTTAAATTAGTCTATTTGCCCAATTTGAGCCTGTCATTTTGATGTGGGTAGATAGGAGGGAGGGATAAGAAAATATAATTAAAGAACACAGCTAAAAGAAAAACTGAATAAAAGGATCCAAACTCAACTACATTGATAATAATATATCATGAATAGTTTAAGAGCTATATATATGTTTATATATATAGCTCTCATGAATAGTTTAAGAGCTATATATATATTTATATATATAGCTCTTCAACTATTTTCAACACAAATATGATGGTCCACTCCAAGAATAATTCCAAAACGAATATACAACTTACTGTGAATTGTCCTTAGTGTCATGCACCCTATTTCCTTCTGAAATACTTGCATGATTCATTACCATCCAGTTACCGAAAATCCCAAGTGCAACACCCCCAAGGCACTACATTACATATCTTTTCAGGATATCCCAAAATCATAGTCCTTATGAAAGTTAAGCTTACAAGTTCAAAGATGCTCAAAATTCACCCTTCACATGTTAACGAAAGAATTTGGTCATTTTTAGAGAGTTTGTATGTTTAACTATTTGTATGCATGTTATCATAGTCTTCCCCACCCAATGAGTTTTGAACTGGGACAGTTATTGCTGAAGAGATTCTTGACATGGTTTTGCATTTTGAGCTGCATTTGTTTAATTAGCACACCTTTTATGAACTTAAGCTTAGTAAGACAAAATAGAGAAATAACTCCAAATCAGGGAATGTCTTGTGTATATGGGGTATTGCTATGGGCTTTTGCTGGTTTTGGAAGTTCACACTAGATCATACTGCCTTTGCTGGTTTTGGAAGTTCACACTGGATCATACTGTTTTTCAAGGATTTTAGTGTTTGTTGAGGCAGCATTTTTGATCTATTATATATTGCTGTTCTATCCTCTCTGTGTCTTAATTTACCTACTGAAACTTCTCACATTTTCTTAGAAAAATTTATATTACTCCCTCCGTTCCGGGCAAAGAGTCCACTATTCCATTTTGCGACGTTTCACTTAAAGAGTCCACTTTCAAAAATTTAGGCATAAAAATGTTATTTTATTATTAATGGACTACTCGGAGTGTCATTTTTTAAAAATGTTTACTTTCAAACGGGGACTCTTTGTCTAGAATGAAGGGAGTATCATTTATCAGTGAATTCTGAGTTAATTTATTTTCTTGAAAGAAGTTCACTATCCGTGAGTATATGAGTATTCAAATATGTGAAGCTGTTACTAGAGCTGAAGTAATACTTTTAGAAGATTTGCTTAGGGTATTAACCATATGACCAAAATATTCTGATTTGCCCTAGCTAATGGTGAGAGCACTGCCAAAGTTAGAAATGTCCATTTACCGGAAGGTTTAGATCTATCCTCACGTTTGCAAAATTAACCTCAAATAGCAAGAGACTACATTTGCTCTATCTAGACAGTGATGATATCTTGGATCCTCCACCCTTGTCATATTGTTTCTTTGGTGTGCAAATCATGAACGTGCTGTTTTGATCTTTTTTCCTTTTGAGAACCATGCATGCTGTGATGTTTGACTGACAGTTTGTGTTTGTTTCAAAGGACAAGGAAGGTATCCCTCCAGACCAGCAGAGATTGATTTTTTCTGGTAAGCAACTAGAGGATGGCCGAACACTTGCAGATTACAACATTCAGAAAGAGTCCACTCTTCATCTGGTTCTGAGACTTAGAGGAGGAACTATGATCAAGGTGAAGACTCTCACTGGAAAAGAAATTGAAATTGATATTGAACCTACTGATACCATTGACCGGATCAAGGAGAGAGTTGAAGAGAAGGAGGGCATCCCTCCAGTGCAGCAAAGGTTTGTGATTTCCCCCCATCTTACTGACTGGACTGAATTAGTTAAAGATAATGCTGCCTGCCTATTATTTGCTAGATATGATATGAAATGCTTTATGTCTGTTTCCGATTGTACTGACTTTCCAGAGTTGTTTGATGTTCTCTGAACTCTTTCGCCGGGTTGGAGCTGATGCATTGCCAGCCATGCCTCCTCTGACTCTTCTTTCCATTTGGTACCTAGTTTTACTTTTATTAACTGGTGTCAGAATTAAAGCTGTCCATGCCACTCACATTTCTTGCCATATTGTATCCATTTATACTTGGTTAAATATGTTACATCGTTCGTGTGAATACCTTTCCAAACTAAAAGCATTGGAGGGCCCCCATAGTTGTCAAAGATGAGCCAGACAAGAGACAAGGTGAGGGTTCAGCGCCAGAGAAGGCAGACGCCTTTCTCGTCTTTTTAGAGGCGAGAGGTGAGAATAATGGGTCAAAGGTAAACAGTGCCTTTTTTGTTGGTGGAACCGTATTAGTAACGCAACGCAACGTAAAGTGTTAGAAGCGTAACGTGATGCGGATTGTCAAGCCTTGGAGTTTATGGACCTTGTCAAAAGGATATACAAGCTAAGGCTTCTCACAAAAATGTGCAAGATTTTTCTTCTAGATGTTTTGAATTGGTTTATACGAATGTTATGGGTCCAGTTGAAGTTGAAAGTCTCAAGTAAAAAGAATATAAATTTGACATAGTTTTGGTTTTATTTTAAATAGATAAACCCCCAAAAAAACCCTAATTCGACTTGCACTTCAGACGAGCCAAAAAAACCCTAAATCTTCAATTTGACATAGTGCGGCAGAGTTCAGAGATGAACAAAAAAACCCTAAAATCTTCAATTGGGCTTAGGGTTTTTTATTAGTACGCTTTCGTTCCTACTTCAAGTCTTCAATTTGACTTTCAGTTTCAAATTTGTTCTAGTTTCAACTTTGTTCGAAGTCTTCAACTCTCTCTCTCTTTCTCTCTCTCTCTTGCAATTCGAGGTAGGCCTTTCTCTCTATCTCTCACTCATAGTTGTCAAAGGCGGTCGCCTTTATCGCCTCAGGTGAGAGGTGACCAAGGGCGAGGGTCTTGCGCCCAAAGTGGTATAGGCGAGTCGGTGAGCCGAAGGCGAGGACAGCCGAAAACTTTTCATTCTTGGTCTAGTCTTCGATCTTCCCTTTTTACCCGATCTAAGTCCGGATTTGCTATCACCTTGACTTGGCGAACCTGTCTATGGCTTCGCCATCACCAGAAGTTGTCGGAGCGAGTGTCACTCCCCCCACGCGTCGACGCTGGTGCCTGAATTTTTTGCCGGACCTCTACAGACTTGTTCGTCGGCACCTATATATATATTCGTCTCTTGCTTGGTTTTTGGATTGGGGGAGTTTCAAGCTATTTTTGGTGTGATTCTATTTAATTAGTCACCGGAAGTTTTTTTTTTTAATATTCTCTGTGCATTAGGAATTGTAACGAAGAAGAATGGGTATGCTATCTACTATCCAGTTTATTCCCATTATTTATTATTATTATTATTTTGATATTTAATTTTATCTTATTTTTATTTTGGGATTTGTGAATTTTTTTAATTGTTTTTTTAAACCATTTTTTATTTTGTTAATCTGTTTTACTTTGTGTCTATTTTTTAAAATGTTTAATTAGTAACAATTCACTTTTTTAAAATGATTTTTTTATATTGTTAATGTGTTCTACTGCCAGTGTATATTTGTTACAATAAAATAATTTCGTAATTGTGTTATTGATATCATGTTAGAACTTAGTTTCATGCAGTATGCTCACTTGTAACATGTTTTGTTGAGATTTGTTAAGCTATATATATTTATATGTTTTTTATTTATTTTTCCTTGATATTGTTTTCGTGAGCGCTGTTTGAGCGCCTCGTCGTTCGCCTCAAAAATGAACCTCTCGCTTGCCTTTGCCTTTGACAACTATGCTCTCACTCGTGTCTTTCGACTTTCAAACCTTTTTTTATAGAACTACTTTTTTTTTTTTTCACTCTTCTGCCCCCACTCCGTCACTCGTCTGACGTCTCACACTGTTAGCACCATCGTTATCTATTTTTTTTTACTTATTTTTTTCTTTCTTTGAAATAAATAATTTGTTTCTGTTTTGAAATGACAGTACAATTTCTTTTTGTTGAGGAATACAGATACAGCACATTAAAAATTAAAATGTACTTGTACTTCAAACAAATTTTTTGAAAATGTACTTCAAGTAATTTTTTTGTTTCCTTCTTGTTGACTTGCTGTTTGTTTATTATTCTGTCTTTTTCCCTTTTGTTTTCATCTAATGCATTGGAATTTCAACTATGAATGATGAAATTTGTGTTATTGACATTATGTTAGAACTTAATTTCATGTATTACACTCACTTATAACATGTTTTGTTGAGATTTGTTAAGTTATATATCTTGTATTTATTTTTCCTTAATATTGTTTATGTGAGTGCCTTTTGACTGTCCGCCTCTCACCTTTGACAACTATGTTGGAGGGCTTTCCCTCAATTTCATCCCACTAAACTAAGTCATTCAGTCTTTTGCCTGTCTAGATCAGATAGTATGTTTCAAAACTGCAAATTAAAATTTATATTTGATTCCTCTCCCTCTATGTGTGTACATCATGTCATGGCAGTTGCAGTGGTATGCAGTTATGCATAACCAGGAGCTTCCTCTGTTCAGCCTGTAAGAAATTTTGTTTTACAAGCCCGCTAACAGTTGCCCTCCCTTGAGGAAGAGTTTACAGGGTTTGTAGGAAATAAATTGTTTTATTTGCTAGGTGAAGAAATGGTTCAAAAGGGTAGTGATGGGGAACACGAAGGATTGGACCCCTCAAGGGAAAAGATGTGGATATATGATAAGGGTGGGCACAAATCCTAGGCCATAATTAGATAAAAATAATTATATTTTAGAAGTATTTAGTTATTTGGGTAGTTTAGTAATTAATTATTATTTAATTAGATTAGGGTTTACCTAATTAAAATTTAAAGGCCTAAGATGTATCAGATTAGTCGGTCTCAATTATTGAGAATAAGAATTTGGTTATTTTGGTACTTTAGTAATTTATTATTATTTTTATGCTCTTTCAATTTTTTTCTACGTTCGTGGATGGTGGATGAAAATTCAATTGATCTATATATGGAATTAGAAAACTGTGGACCTAGTGTTTTTTTTTTTGTGAGCTGAATAGTGTCTTGGAACCAATGTGAAAGCATGTTTGCCATTTCATTTTCCCCTTTTGCACGAGTAGCACCAAACTTTTGTTGTTGCTTGCTTGTACTCAATATGGTTGCCTGAAACATAGGAGGGAGGGAGAAAAGAAAAGCAAGAAAAAGGTTTAAGATGATGTCTTTCTTGGATGCAAATTGGTACTTCTTTGTGGATTTCCTTTATGTGCTGCCATTTTGTTGCAGGCTGATTTATGCTGGGAAGCAGCTAGGAGATGACAAAACAGCTAAAGACTACAACATTGAGGGGGGCTCTGTACTTCATCTTGTTCTTGCACTGAGAGGTGGCCATCTTTAAACAGGAGCCTAATTACGTGTTAGTGTGTGAAATCTAATTGGCTCTTAAGAAGGCAATGGCTTGTATTCTTGGTAATTTGGTGGTAAGACAAATGATATTACGAGCTAGAGCTTGGGATATTATTACGAGCTTTAGTGTTAGAGCCGTTAGATGATTAAGTTGGTGATGATTTGGAATGTTCGTGTTATTACTTAAAAAAAACATATTTAATCTAACAGTGTAGAGATCTAAAGAAATTTGATCTAACAATACTAACACTAGAGCTTATAATAATACCACAAGCTCTAGCTCGTAATATCATACCTCATTTGGTAATCTTCTCTTCTCGCTAGTGATTTATATTTGAGTTTAATTAAATGTCGAACGTTTACATCATAAGTTCTGAGCAGGCATAAGGTAATTTGTACTGGAATTTATAACAAAAATTAGGCAGAAATTCGGGTCAAATCAACAATTTTGTTAATAACACAATAGCCAACGCAGAAGCAACACAATGCGGACATAAAACTGAAATTAGGGCTTAATAGTGTAAATTAAAAATGATGAAGAAAAGAATTGGTACCATAGCAATTAACAAAACTGTAGAGTGGGAGAAAATGAATCCCCCCAAGCATATGCATTATGCAGTTTTCTTAAAGGACGGAGATATATATATATATATATATATAGGTGATAAAAGGGAGGGATTTCATTTTGATTTTGAAAGAAATAAAATTCTATTCAATTTTTAATTTTAATACTCTCCCTCCATCCATATCTAATTATCTATTTTCAAGATAGTTATTTTCCCAAAAACTTATCTCTATTCCAACCTAAAATTGCAAAGGAAAATTAAAAAAAAATTAACTTATTTGTCGAAAGGTGAATATCAATAACATCATATATTTTTATTAAATATTTTAGCCAAACCGATAGTTAATTCAAATTAATTTGTGAGTTCAATCATTTAATTTAATAAACAATAAATAAGAGAAAGGTATACGAGTTTTTTGTGTTGTGTTTATTGATAGTACAAAGATTTAATTTGCACTTTTACCTTTTTATTATTAATATTATTATTATTATTGTTATTGTTATTATTATTATATTCCCTTCGTTCCCGATAAAGAGTTAGGGTTTGAAAATCAAAATTTTTAACAATGACACTTTGTAGCTCATTAGTAATAAAATGACACTTTTATGTTTTAATTTTTAAAAATTGTCTTTTTAAGTAAAACATCTAAAAATGATTTTTTGGCTGGAATGGAGGGAGTAATTATTAATACAAAGATTTTTGGTGTAACAAGGTAATTACACCGACGTTGTATTAAACTTTTACTCTTTTTTTAAGTTAAACTATAGTAATATTTTCTTATCTACTACATTTATTTAGAATACACTTGTGTTTACCAAAAATAGCCTTTTTTAAAATTTCATATAATAAATCATAGCATGAATTAAATTGGCATATTCATTTGTGCTGTTTACTCTTAACAGTATGCTCGTCGTGTTATTGTAATTCATCATTGGGAATTTGGGAGGGACTATTCCACTACATCCTCAATTATTGCACTAAATAAATACTACCTCCGTTTTGGATAAAAAATTCATTATTTTATTTTGGGACGTTTCATTTAAATAGTTCATTTTAAAAAATTAAGGCAAAAAATTATCATTTTATTACTAATGAGTTACTAAAAGTGTCGTTTTCTTAAAAAAATTGACTTTAAAATGTGTGTTCTTTGTCCGGAACGGAGGGAGTACATGTTTGAACAAAATTACCCCCTTTAAGGACTTGTCCATTTTAAGTTGACTAATCTAATTATTTTTATAATTTTCTTCTAACATTATTTTTTTAGTTCAAACATCAATAAATAACATAATTATCCCTTATTTATTTTAACATTTTAATTCTCAATAGATAAGGTACGTATTCTCTTTTTTCGTAATAAATATGTTTAGTCAACTTTTCTAATCACTCGCTTCACATATTGCATTATCATTAAAACAATATAATTAATGTATTTTCTTCAAAAAATTTAGAAAATATTAAATATTATATTATCTAAGCTAAATTAATTTAATTTAGTTTAAATACTATTATTTTAAACTAGTGATGCACCCGTGCGTTGTATGGATTGTACATGTGTATAAAATTATATACTGAATTAAAGTTGAATAATATGTAATTAATTTTTTTAATATGAACAAAATAAACAAAAAATAATAAACAGTAAAATTAAATATAGAAAATCCTATAAATTTGAAAAAAATAATATAAATTTTAGAATACTTTTTACATACAATAATTTTCATTCAACATGTACGACTATTGTAACTATAAATATCACATAGTAACTTTAAACAAAATTACATACAACTGATGATAACCAAAAATATGTTTTCAAATTGAGTCATATATTAGACAATGACTTACCATGATTTTTATTCATAGACATTGCGTAAGACATAATTAACAAAAACTGTTTTATCTAGAATTTGAAAGAAATTATATGATCAAATATTATCAGTGACATTCTTGAAATCAAAAGAGTATCACCAGAATTGCTCTTTGAAAGAACTCAACCTTCTAAATCATGGTTTCTCAGCCTTATAACAATTAATCCCGTGTCATTGCATAACTCAAGTGAATAGACTATATTACGAAACAATGTTATTTGAGTTCCAACCTTCAAATTTAACTCACAATTTGAGATTTCAGAATATGTAATTCAATTGAAATATTCACGAGTATTTATTGTTTAAATTTAACTGATAGTTTGAGATTTTAAAATATGTATTGTTCATTGATACGATGTAATTAAAAAAAATTGTATCTTAATTTTTATATGACTATTTAATTGAAACCAAAAAAAAAAAACATGTATCTCTTTCAACAACATAACTTATATATTACATTTTAATTTTCAATTACATAAAGAATTAAGAAAAAAAGAAAAAGAAAATGTCACTCTAATTTGAACATGACATAAAGTTCTCGATATTCTTACTTATTTGTAGGGCCTGTTTGATATAGTTTATTGATATGTGCTGATGACTTATTACTTATGACTGATAATATTAATATTAATATTAGTCAATTTAATTTTTTTCGACCCGTAATTGTGTATACAAAAATTAAAAAAAACATAAGTTTTGTAATTTGAAATATTTACTTTTTTTCTTTTTAACTGTTATCGTAATTAACTTAAGCAATTTTATTTTTGTCCGGCCTGTTTTGTTCGGCCCACAATTTCGTATACATATTATTAATTAATCCCTCCGTTACGGGCAAAGAGACCTTGTTTGAAAGTCAATTTTATTTTTTAAGAAAATAATATTTTTAGTAGTTCATTTCTACAATATCTGCTTCATTTACTGATAAATTTTCAAACTGGCGTTGTGCCATCGGCACGGGCAAGAGTACTAGTATATATATATTATAAAGAAGCTAGGTAATTGACTAGGGCTATTCAGAGGTCAGGATTTAATTTATTTTACTATCATCCTACGGCTGTCATTTATTTGGGTAACCTTTTTTTCTGAGTTTCCTTATACTGTTAGAATTAGGTTTCCTTATAAAACAACTAGGTAATTGACTAGGATTATTCAGATGTTGAGATTAAATTATCTTTAAAAATTTAACAGTTGAGATTCACCCTCACATTCACATTTGTTATCGATTTTTAACCCTCTACAATTAATATTATGAGTAGTCACCCTTTTTTCTTCTCCCTATATTTTATCTTTATATTACAAAGTCGCATCCTGTGATTAGTCTTTTGAACAATTACCCCTTATAAAATATCGGTCCCTCAACTATCACTTGAAGCAATATACCCCTCAACTGTAATATTTTTTAAATAGCACTTTCTATTTACGTACAGTCATTTGAATTGACAAAATCATATATACTAGCACCGTGTCATAGGCATAGAAATGTCAAAACACGTGTATAATTGGTAAAAGCTAATTACAGGCTGAGATTAATTCTTTTACTGCAATCCTACGCTCTACATTTAATCTCAATTGTAAACGTGTGAAAGACAGTTATATTTTCCAATTTTACTGCTTTTTTTTCTTCCAAAAATAGATAATTGTTCCAATAAATGCATATTCAACGGCTTACTTATTATTTACGGTTTTACAATTTTACATTTATTGTTTTATGGTTTTACCGATATTGTTTTGCTGAGATTTATTGTTTTAACGTGCATAACTAATAAATTTAATTTTAGTCCAGCGGTAAGTTTTGAATATTTGTATTTTAATTTTTTTAATTATTATCTTAATTAACTTAATCAATTTAATTTTTTCCCGACCCGCAATTTCGTATACAAATAAAAAAAATCGTAAGTTTTGTAATTTGAAATATTTGTTTTTTTTCTTTTTAACTGTTATCGTAATTAACTTAATCAATTTAATTTTTGTCCAACCTGTTTTTTTGTTCGGCAATTTAATTTTTTTTCCCGGCCCGCAATTTCTTATACAAATAAAAAAAATTCATAAGTTTTGTCCGGCCCGCAGTTTCGTGTATAAATTATTAATTAATCCCTCTGTTCCGGGCAAAGAGGCCTTTACAGTTTTACAAATATTTAGTTGTAGTTTCTTAATTAATTTTTTTCATTATGCTCCGTTCATACATTGATCACGCTCTTACTGGTACCGTGCCATCGGCACGGGCACGAGTTTATTTTTATAAAATGTTAGACATCTTCTCATTGTTATGGTTTCATTTGTTGTGGTATGTGTATTGGTTTCCATTTATTTAATTGCCATTTTTTTAGTTTTTAGGGTTGATTAATTTGGATCAATGCATCTTCATTCGCTTGTTAGATTTTGTATGATAATATGTGGGAGGATTCGAGTTTTGTAGATGAAACAGAAAATTTGGTTAATTGAATATGTTTGAATTTTCTTTGTCTCATGTGTAGGTGGAAATAATGGGCAAAGTTATTGCATCTTATGTTTACAAAGTTAAACAAAAACCCCCAGAAGAAGACTGAGTTTTCGTTATTGAGAAAACAATAAAATTTTCTTTTTGTATTTTAACAGTAGTTACAATTAAAATATTTATTTCTTGGTTTTCTTATAAAATAAATATCGAAGTAAAATGTTTTATTTTGTGAGATATTTGGGTTCATTTCTACATTATTTCATTTATTGATAAATTTTCAAACTGGCGCCGTGCCATCGGCACGGGTAAGAGTACTAGTATATATATATATATATAAAGGTAGAAGAACGGAACTCTGTCTGTTGATCAATTCAGGGAATGTGTACGTGGTTGTATGGTGATGATGCAAAAATCAACCTTGGACCGTCTGATTGATGCGTAAGATATTTGGACTTGATCGTATGGATTGAATCTCTTCACAGCCTGCCTAAGAACACAAAAAACACATTAATTGAAGTGCAAAACTTGACCTCGCAAAATCTATCCGGTGTGAGAGTCAAAAAACAATTTGAGGCTGTAAAGAGTGTGTACCTTGTTTAGGGTTTATGGATGGGTATTTATAGGCTCCCAATAACATATAATCCTTGTGAGATTCAATTCCATAGTTACCTAATATGTTGAGGAGGAAACTCCTAAATAATAGACATGATAGGCGGCTAGCCGCGTGAATGTTGCAGGTATGACAAGTGATCTATTCGGATAAGGAAATCTTTGATCTGTCTTGGAGAGCAAGTCTCTGAGATTCCCTGATGCTTGCCCTGGCGAGCATGGCTTTGCTCGGCTACATGGTATGAAGCTGATATTGATAAGTGTGATTCCCGGGCATGGCCCCTTAGTCGAGCAAGTAAGGCATGTGCTTTGCGAGGCTTGGTCGGGATATATCAATGATCTCTGCTCAGGAACTTTGCTGGCTCTGTCCGCTAGGCTTGATCGTCCAATGCTTACGAGCTCGTGACTGGCATGTGACGATCGTTCGTGCTTTGCTTATGACCTAGTTTAGGCCGGGCACATCAGTGGCCCCTAGCTCCTTGTCTGGCGAGTATTTATGCTCGGAGCGGGGAGTGCTTATGCTTAGTGCTGTTGCTCTTGCATCGGGTTTCAACACTTGTGCAATTTTGAAGTTGGTTGTGACTTGGCTGGAGGGTAAGACGTTGGAATGTTCCAGAACCTTGGTGAGCAGACAGCTGGAGCGTGTTTAAGAAGCTTGCCTTTTGGAGAGTACTGGGGAGAGTAGGCAGCAAGGCGCACGAGCCGTCGTTGAGTGGAGTGACTTGATGGGGGCGCGTTTTATGAAACGACGCATTTAATGCTCGTGCATCCTTCCATGACGTCAGAGTCGTTTGGCTCCGCTGATGGCTTCCAGTCTTGCCACAGGAGCAAATGTTTGATCATAGTCAATGCCCTCCTCCTGTCTATAGCCTTGGGCTACTAATCTTGCTTTGTTTCTTGTAACATTTCCATCTTCATCCAACTTGTTTCTGAACTCCCATTTAGTTCCAATGACTTGTTGATCTGAGGGTCTGGGCACAAGTTCCCACACTTTACATCTTTCAAACTGATTTAGCTCTTCTTGCATGGCCTCAATCTATTGAGGGTCTTCCAAAGCTTCATCAATCTTTTTGGGTTCAATGGAGAGACAAAGGTATGTGAATCAAGAGTTTCATTTCTGGAGCTACTTCTAGTTCTTAAGCCAGCAAAGGGATTTCCAATGATGTTTGAAACTGGATGATGTCTAGCTTCCCTAATTTCTTTAGGAAGATCTACAAGAGGTTCAGTTTGTAAAGGTGGAGAAGAATGAATGTCAGCTGACTGTATAGTTTCAGAATCAGGTGTGTCAGCTGACTGATCAATTGTGACAAGATTGGGATTGTCAGCTGGCTGAAGGTTGTCAGTCTGCTGAAGTTCATTCTGAATGTCTAAGGTTACTGTAGGAGGAGTTGAAGATGAGGGATTATTTTGAGATGTACCAACAATGTTTCCTGTCTCGAAAATCTCAAAATGGTTAGTTACATCAGGAGCTTTTGAGGACTCAAATAAATTGGATTCATCAAAAGTAATATGCATAGATTCAACAATTACTTGAGTTTTTCTATTATAAACTCTATAAGCTCTACTATGTTTAGCATAACCAACAAATATATCTTCATCAGCTTTTTCATCAAATTTACCTCTGTAATCACCACCATTGTAGTGAATGAAGCATTTGCACCCAAAGATTTTAAAGAAAGCAATGTTAGGGGTTCTACCTCTCCATATTTCATAGGGAGTCTTACCATGAAACTTGTTTATGAGAGATCTATTTTGTGTAAAACATGTTGTGTTGACAGCTTCTGCCCAAAAATATTTTGGCAATTTTGCTTCTGCTAACATTGTTTTACATGCTTCAATCAGTGTCCTGTTCTTTCTTTCAGCTATACCATTATGTTGAGGGGTTCTAGCTGTTGAAAAATTATGATCATTTCCATGATCATCACAGTAGGTATCCATGCCAAGATTCTTGAATTCTGTACCATTGCCAGATCTAACACTTATAATCTCACATTCCTTTTGAGTTTGAAGATTTCTGAATAGGGAAGTGAGAATGCTGTAAGTTTCATCCTTTGATTGCATCATTTCAACCCATGTATACCTGGAGTAATCATCTACAACAACCAAGGTATACATGTTTCCTCCCAAACTTGCAGTTGTAATAGGACCAAATAAATCCATATGTAAAAGTTCAAGAATTCTTTTGGTTGAAAGACATGGTTTTGGTTTGAAAGAGGTTTTTGTTATTTTTCCTAAAATGCAAGCATCACATTTTTTGTCAGTGGGAAAATTTATGGATGACAGACCTTTCACCAAATCTCCTTTTGAAAGTTTTGAAAGATATTTGAAGTTCAAATGTGAAAGTCTTTTGTGCCAAAGCCATGAGTTTTTTGAAGTACTATTTGCCATCAAACATACTTGATTACTGTTATTTAAAGAGAGTAAATCAATAGCAAATACATTTCTTTTTCTAGAACCAGTGAGTAAAATTTCATTTGTGATATTATTTTTGATAAAACAGTGTGTAGAAGAGAAAGAGCAGCTCATACCTTTATCACAGAATTGTGAGATACTTAAAAGATTGTGTTTCAAACCTTGTACCAATGAGACATTTTCAATTATTATAGATCCTCTGATAATGGATCCATAACCAATAGTTTTTCCTTTTGAGTTGTCTCCAAAAATGACAGAAGGTCCTTTTGCTGCAATAATGTTAGTAAGAAGTTCGGTGATCCGATCGTCATGTGTCCGAGCATCCATCTAATATCCATATGTCAGTTGATTGATCATCTGCCATTAAGCATACCTGAAATATGAATATTTAAATCATGGTACCCTTTATACTTTTGGGTCCAAAGGGTTAGTTTTCTTAGGTAACCAAACTTGTCTGAAATTAGGCATCTTGATTCTGTCAGTAGGTTTAAATCTATACAAGCATTCATGTGATTGATGACCAAAAGTAGAACAAATATTACACTTGTGATAACCAATCTTATCAGTCATTTGAGGTGAATTCTTTGATTCCTTATGACTCAACTTAGTGGTCTTAGCAACAACAAAATTTATTGGCTTGAACTTGTTAGTTCCCTTTCTTCTGAATATTCCTCTTTTGTCAGTTGACTGACATTTGTCAGTTGTTGGTTTAGCTGACTGATTTTGAGGCTTGTGACCAGAAGACTGACAACTGTCATTGTTCAGCTTATCCTTTTTGTTAATGGACCTCTTGAGTTGATTCATATTTTTGGGATAAGTGAATGGCACAGCATTATAGACTGATCCCTTGTCCTTTTTCAGCAGAATCTTAGGTTCACCATTTGACTGTCTGATCTCACAGTCTTCATCATCCTTTGAGTATCCAAGACCATGTTGGTCTTCATGACTTTTCTGTTGACTGATGATGGTTTCTACAGCAGCTTTTGACTTTGAGTAAGTATCAACAACATTGGTCAGTCGAAGATTTCTTTCTACAAGGTCAGCAATTTGGGCATCTGAGATTTTTGCTTGAATCTCATGTTTTTCATTGAGGCTTTTAAGTTGCAGCAATTCTTTTTGCTAAACTTTGTAAAGCTCATTGATCTTTTGAAGCTCACAGTATTCTTCAGAAATTCTTTTAAAATCTCTAGATAAAGAAACATGGATTCTTTTAAGTGTTTCAAATTTGGAATACATTTCTTGCATTTGTTCCAGCAAATCATCAACACTAGAATCAGTGCCCTTCTCCTCCTGCCTTTTTGACACATTGGTGTCAGCAGTCCTTGGAGAAGTTGACTTGACTTTTCTTTCTGGCTGACTTATGATTCCTTGTCCATAAAATCCATTTCCTATTTTCTTAACCACAAATTGATCAGGTTTGATGACCTTGGTCAGTTTGGAGTTTGTAATAGGTGAGCTTGGCAGCTCATTTTCAGACTCTTTTGAATATTTTGGACTAGGAAACTCATTTTCTGAATCATATATTGTTGATTCTGCAACAAGACACAGATTTGCTTCTTGCTCGAAATCAGCAGATTCATCTTCAGTATCTGTTTCAATCCATGTTGCAAGATTTTGATCTTCAGCAACCAAACCCTTTTGTTTTTCAAAATTTCTGGGAGCTCTTTTATAATACTCATTTTTTGTAAATGGACAATTTGAAGCAAAATGACCAGGCTTTCTACAGTTAAAGCACAACAGTTTTTCTTTCTCAACCTTGTCCTCATTAGTTTTGAAGTGAGGCTTTTGAAAGTTTAAAGTAGAAGGTCTTTAGAAGCTTGAGGAAGGTTTTTTGAGGATTTGATGAAGACTTTTGAAAGTTTTTTTTAAAAGATTTATACTTTCTAAATTGTCTAGCAAAAGCAGCAAATTCATCTTCATCAAAGTCATCATCTGACAGAGATGTAGAAGTTTTTGATGTTTCTTCTTCAGCTTGAAGAGATATACCTTTAAAATTTTTCTCAATTTCTTGAGTTTTGAGAACTTCTTTTTCATAGATTTTTAGACTTGCAACAAGACTACGTATATGAGTTTTGTTCAAGTCTCTTGCTTCCTTAATGGCAGTGACCTTAACATGCCATCTACTTCCCAAGCTACTAAGAAAACGCATATTTAAATCTTTCATACTATAGACTTTACCAAGAGAAGAACATCTATTTCTTACCTCGAGAAATCTGTCGTAGGCTTTCTTTAAAGATTCTTTTGGGTCCTTCTTGAAGGCATCAAACTCTTGTATGCAACCATAAAGTTTGTTGTCCTTGGTGTTTTGGTCTCCTTCCACATATTCAACAAGAGCATCCCAAATTTCTTTGGCAGTCACACAGTCATAGATTTGTTTGTAGTTTTCATCAGGTACCGCACTTGACAGAATATGTACAGCTCTGGCATCCAGTCCATCAGTAATTTTATCTTCCTCAGTCCATTCTGATTGAGGTTTGAGGACATAATTCTTCATCTACAGGAGCAAGAGGGTTTATGGTATCATCATCTGCAGTAGAAGATTTACCAACTTTAGTATTAATTTTCATAGGCTGCATAGGACCACCTCTCACACATTCTATCAATCGTTTATCTATGTTGTTCATATATCTTGTAATTCTTTCCTTCCAAATATCAAAGTGATCTTCATCAAAAATGGGTACTTGAGTAACATTGTTTGATTGAAAAGCTTTTAGAGTTGCCATGATCGAGCTTTCAAGCTGTTAGGCTTGGAAAAATAGTTTTTCAAAAAGCAGGCTCTGATACCAATTGTAAGTCCAGTAGGCAACAAATAAGGCTAGGGGTGAATAGCCTTTTAAAACTTTTAGGGTTGATTTGTAAAACTTGTAAAATTGGCAGCGGAAAACTGATTTGGTCAGTCAGCAGAAATTGGTCAGCTGGCTGACACTTTGAAAATCCCTTAAGCTGATGAAAGTTGGTCAGCTAGCTGACACAACAGTTTTCAAAGAAGGTTGACTTTTCAAGTAGATCACTGAATGTGAAGAAGAAACTGAAATACAATTTATGGTAACAAGTAAGTAAACAAGTAATAGAGACTGGCTGACATTTAATCAGTTAAAAACTTCTTAAGCGTTAGGTCAGTTTGCAAGAGTAATGGCTGACAAAACAGTTGAAGAGGTTCACAGATAAACTGCTACGTCCACTACCAAGTTGGTCAGACTTGGATTTTTGAAGTGCACTAATTTTATTAAAAATCTATTTGATCTCTAATGGATCAGTGTACAACAAAAGACCGGTGTTTATGGAGAATGATTGAGAAGCAATCAAACTCGTGAGACAAACTGACTGATTTCAAAAGATATGAAAATGAATCACTCAGTGTTTGCCTAAACAATAACTAGAAAGAATTATACAAGAAGGATTATCTAGCTATGGTTTTTAAGAAGAATAAGTTGCAGAGAATTTCTTGAAAGTATGTGGCTTCAGACTTCTATATCTTCTAAAAAAAATGCTTCCAGTGGGTATTTATAGATGAACTTCAAGAGTAACCCGTTAGGAACACATTTTGAATTTGAAAATGTGTTTGGCAGATACAAGATCTCAAAAGATCCTGGGAAAGAATATCTAGCAGAATATCTACCAAAAACATAAAGCAAGAAAGTGTCAGTACAAGTATTTGATCAATCAAATAAGGAAAGCAAGCTGACACTAAAAACGCTATGATCAGTTGAGATGAATAACTGACAAATAATTGCAAGCTGACTAAAATAATTTTAAGTTCTTGGCTGACAATCAAGTGGAATGATTTTAAGCAAATTTAATATTATGCAAGATTCAACACTATAAACCAACGATAATCTAAATGATAAACAATAGTTGATAGATTGTAAAATATATTTAACACATAAGAATTGATACAAATTACCTATAATCCCTAGAAAGATGTGGTTAGTTCATCACAGGCGATGAACAAGTCATAATGAATTAAGAATACATCATCGGTCTTCAATAATAGGCAATGTAAATAAATTAAACATTCTTTTTTGTCTTGAGAGTGGCTCAAGAACGACACAAAATCAGATCCCTAAAGCTATACTACTAGAGTTTTATTTATACTAGGTTTGACAATTCAAGAAATTACAAAATTGCCCAGGCCAGAAAACGGGACCAAGCGGTCGCTTGGTTCATATGTCAAGCGATCGCTTGATGGCTTTTACACGGTTGCCAGCTTCTGGAAAATGCGCGGTAGCTCAGCTCTGAGGGCTGAGCGAGCGCTTGACGTCCTGACTTGATTTTCTGCTTTCAAACATCCAGTAAATTACACTCAAGTTCCTGGAATCTTCATTTTATGGATTAAAGGCCCGAAATTCATCAATCTTCTCAAACTTAACCTGGAACTTATAAAACACTTAAAACCCATATTAGTAGCTTTAGAAACTCGTAGAAAAACACAATCTAAATAAGAATATATACACAATAGATGCGTATAAAGCACATCTATCAAATATTCAAATACCCCCAAATTTAGATTTTACTCGTCCACGAGTAAACAAATAAATACAAAAGCAGTAAATAAACATAAATAAAAATACAAAGATAAGGAAAATCTTTTTGGAGGGTGACACTAATTGCACTCCTCTTGAAACCCACAAACTCAAGGAGACTCGATAGAGCGACTCAAATAAGCAGATAAATTCAAAAGCAATCAAAACTAAACTAACAAAACAAAAATAAATAAAGAAAATCTTTTTGTTTTTATTCTCAAGTCTGAACAGTGCGAAAATTAAAAGGTGTCTCACAGAATGCTCTACACATATGTAAGGACCACTTCCATTACCAAATGGGTTCACTCCATCATGCAAATAGTACTATGATTATTCAACTGTGTGAACACCTACTCATGTAGCATATCCAAAATTAGACAGTTTAATCAAGCAAAACACATAATTCATTCTCCCATATTTTGAAATAAAAATGTGTGTACAATTAAAAAGGAGAGTCTACCGTCAACACCCGGTCATTCTACAAAAGAGAAAATGTAGAGGAATCAAAAATGCTTATACATCCATCCCATGCATTTCCTATGTATGAATACACTGCTTTTATTCCCAGTTACTTGCAATGCTAAGATTATGCTAATACATTGAGCTTTACCAAGAAGTATATAAGTGAAGCATGGATCAATTGACATGTATTATCAAATCAAGAAAGATATAACATGATAAAGCGACACTAGATCAATAGAATTTCATTAAGCTTGTAATGTAAGGCCAAAGGTATATGGGTAGCGAAAAGAAGGAAATTAATTCAAAGTGAGAGAGTACAACTACCCAAAATCCCCACTGATTCAATTGCATGGATACATGCATTAGGGTAGGACCTGAAAAGACAAAGACTTGGGAAAATTTCCCCCAAACTTACATTTTACTATTTGCTCATTTCATAACTGAGTGTCGACTAAACATTCTATTTCTTTTTGGCTATGCCATTTTTTACTCTAATTCACACTCCTTTTTATTTTAATTTTCATCTTCTTCACTCCATTTCTTCTCTTTTCTTTCTTTCTTTTTTTTTTTTTTTTTTGATAAAAGATAACAGAGAATACAACGAAGAAGATAAAACAATAGGAGGATCTTTTGCAATGACAATCCATGCAACATCAATTCCCAACCCATGTTCTACTCTCTCCAAGATAGGCAAAAGTGTATAAGCTTAAAAAGGTTAAGACAATGTGGGTAAAAGAAATGATGTCGAATGAGGGTCAATACGTCATTCTTTTAATAATGCTCAAAACTCAAAAGGGGACACTAGGGATATAAATATAGATAGGTCAGGAAGCTGAAAAGACTCAAACAATCCAAAGATGGCTTAAATCATATCCTAGTGCCGAATCATCATACAAAATTTCATAGAAAATGAAATACAATTATAAATATCATATCCATATATGAAATGAAGAATAACTCCTAATGCATTGACATAAGCATTCGCTAGAAAAGATGTCGGGAAATTAAAGACTGACATATTCAAAAGTGTGTTTGAGATATATTAGCAAGACAATTCCAAAAATTCTAACCTTCATAAAAATGACCCTAAGTTACAAATCAATGTAACATTCATGTAAAGATGGTTACTCATCCTATTTAGGTGCACAAAACCATTCTCTTATAGAATGCAATGTGTACTATCTGCTAGATAAAAATATCGAAGTCCTTCAATAGTGGTGGGGTATGATTACACAAAGGAGGATAATTATAGGAAATTTACACAATAGAGTAAGTTCCAGAAGGATCGAGGAAGGAGTCATGCGGGTCATAGCATTAATCATCTTCGACTTAAATTTCGCACACAGACTCGAGAATAAATTATTTATTTATTTTTTATAAAAAAAACCTGGAGGATGATGCTAATTGGAATAAGGCTGGATAAGCAGACAGCTGTGAACTAACACAGCCATCTACTCATCTATTTGGAAAAAAACTAATATGGTCACGGCCTTTGTCTCTGTATTTGACCTCATCAACTTCTAAAATAAAAGTAAGCAAAAGCAAGAAAATAGGTAGGATAATAGATATAAGGGACACTTGTTGTCCCATGTACATAGCAGGATTTACACCACAAGTTCTCAATTCTCATTAGGTTCACTACAAGAAAATAGAGTATTTGGATCGCTCATTTGCCGTCCCTAAAAGTCCATTTGCCGTCCCTAATAGTATTTAGGATGGCCATAGGGACGGCAAAATATGGGCTGAAATAATATGGGTACTAAATGTTTTAAGGACACGACGAGCCGTCCCTAAAGGTTTTTAAGGACATAATTTTTACCGATCATAATACGTTTCAAAACGTTCTAAATAATTGGCGGGAAAACAAAAATGACGAATTGTTACCGTCCTAAATGTTTTGGCGCCAATACTTTTGGTTCTAAAATTTTGGTGGAAAAACAAAAAGGACCGATTATTGACGTCTTAAATGTTTTGGCGCCAAAACATTTGGTTCTATATGTGTGTGCATCTTATTTCTTTCCCCATATTTTAAAAATCAGGAAACGGGTGCCACATTTGATCATTCTGACAAGCTTCCTGTTGGTACTAAAGTTCAAGTTGTTTTCAGCGATGATGGAGAGTGGTAAGTGATGGCGAGATGTTTAAGCCTTTATTGGATCTCTTTTTCTTTTTCCTGTTCTACATTTGCTTTACCGTTTCTTTTCTTTTCTGTGTTCGATTTAGTTGAACGTTCACGTATGATGGAACGATCGAGCCACTTACACCAAATAGGTATCTAGTATGCTACAAAGGATGGGGAAATAAAGAAGAGGTACGACACAAATGGCTACACTTGTTTGATTTGCAAGAGTCTCATATACTTTGCGTTGTTGTGTCTTTTGGTTTGCTCGATTTCTTTTCCAGTTAGTCTGCAATTACTTCATTTTTCACTTGTGTTATTTTCATATGATTTTGCTGCCTATATAAGCTGTTTTTGCCCACTGTAGTGTCCTTTCTTTGGAGTTTTATCATGTTATGTAATATTGATGCGAATAATGGGATGCTTTCTAGTTATTCAAAGCATCTGTACAATTAGTTGTTGTATTGTACAAGTTAATGGATTTGTTTTTTCAATTTGTGCATCACTTTTCATACTATAGTGATGCATTTTCACTCCGTTAAAATGGGTCACATACCGGACCATGTTGCTTTTGTGAATCTCATAACTGCGTGTTTTGAGCTAGGACTGCTTGATGATGCTTGCCGATTGTTTTCACAGATGCCTAACCCGAATGCAGTAGCATGGAGTGTAATGATCTCAGGGCATGCTAAGAAAGGTTATGACTAACTTCTTTATTTTGCTTGCGCAAAATGTTGTCTTCTTTGTAGAAAATTGCCAGTAGCTGTTTAAAATGAAGATGAGCTTATAATAATTTTTCTTATATTTCCTTGGAATATGAAAATTATGTGATTATTTTTCAATTGATTGTTTTATTTCATTTATTTTTTCAGGTTGTTTTTGGGAATATCGCAAGATGTCGTTCGATGCACATTGGTTAAAACTTATCATCAAGCTAGCCTTTGCTTTTGTTTTTTATGATCTAATATGTAGTTTAAACGAGTTGAGACGATATTTTTATATTTCAAGAAGTTGTTTGTAGGTTGGTTAATTAATCTTAGGATTTAGTAGATTGATTCTTTTGGTAAACAATCAATTTTATTAACAGATTGCTGTAATGATTATCTTTTATTATTAATGATATCTTCTTTTATTTAAACTTTTGGTTGTATTGATGAAAATGTTAAATTTATATTTTGTTAATATAATGCATATATTAATATAAGAAATTATTTTTTTAGGACGGTCGAAGTTGACCTTAATAAGTTTCCCACTAATTTTTTCAATATTACCCGTCACTATTTTTTGTAATTTCCCACCAAAAGTTTTGGCGCCAAAACATTTAAGACGTCAATAATCGGTCCTTTTTGTTTTTTCACCAAAATTTTAGAACCAAAAGTATTGGCGCCAAAACATTTAGGACGATAACAATTCGTCATTTTTGTTTTCCCGCCAATTATTTAGAACGTTTTGAAACGTATTATGGTCGGTAAAAATTATGTCCTTAAAAACCTTTAGGGACAGCTCGTCGTGTCCTTAAAACATTTAGCACACATATTATTTAAGCCCCTATTTTGCCGTCCCTATGGCCGTCCTAAATACTCTTAGGGACGGCAAATGGACTTTTAGGGACGGCAAATGAGCGATCCAAATACTCTCTTTTCTTGTAGTGTGTGCTTGATTATTATTGTGTGTTCTTCATGCTTTTGATGGCGTAGCGAACCATTAGATGATCACTAGAATTATATGATAAGATGCGAGAGTCCGTCCTATTAATTCTGAAAATCACAATAATTGTTTCCGTAACGTGAAACCGAGAGGAAATAGGGCATAGATAGTCATCGGGTGCTTGTTTTAACATGCAGCTATTTTCTCCTATATTATAATACGCGAGAGCCCCTACCTAGGAGTTGTAGCTAGATTTGATATACGTCGCGAGAGTCTGTAGCGAATATTATAGTGCACCCGACTACCATGACTTGAGTTAAGAAAAGCAGAAAAAGGATTAAAATTAAACATCGGCTAGACTATAAATATTGCACCCCCTATATTTTTATCTTGATTTGTTGTTGCCAAACCACCTCCGCGTTAGTTTAAAATTTAATTGCTTTCTTAGATTTTTTTTTTCATATTTTTAGATTTTAATTCATTTTCTTTTCGCTCAAATATAATTAGTTAGCCTAATTTTGGTACTTAGTTGGAGTGAGAATTACATTCATTCTCTGTGGGATCGATAACTCGTACTTTTGTATACTTTGTTACTTGATACGACCGGGTGTTCTTGCTCGAGTTGGGTTTTTGCGCACATCATCTGCTCAGTCGACGGCAACCTTGGTATGTCTGTGAAACGCTGGCACTTGTCACTTTCTTGAACGTACATAGCTGCCTCCTTTCTGAGAGTAATCCAATAATAGCCTGCAAACAAGACTTTGTCCGCTAGAGCTCTTCCTCCTGGATGACCGTCGCAGTCTTCTTCATGTACTTCGTACAAGACTCCTTGAGTGAACTCCGGGGGGACACAACGAAGCATAGGTCTGACCTTAGATCGTTTGTATAGGACTCCCCCGACCACCAAGTAACATCATGTCTGACTTCTGACGATGGTTGCCTTTGATTTGTCTACGGTCGCTTTCCCTACTCGATGTAGTCTTTGTAATCGTCAACCCAGCTTCTACTCACTGGCTCAATGTCCATGATCGACTCTTGATCTATTATTGGAGTGTCAATGTGGTCGATCATAACAGATGGATTCAAGACTGCAAGGTCAGCCTCAGCCATCTTGGACAAGTAATCTGCATGCATGTTGTTTGCTCGATCAATCTTGATGATTTCCCAGAACTTGAAATTTTTCAAAAGTCCTTTGACGAGTTCGCAGTACTTGACCAGAGAGGCGTGATGCACCATATACTCCCCCTGGACTTGGTTCACTACAAGTTGTGAATCCGAGTACACTGCGACCGATTCCACGCCCATGTCTGCTGCGAGCTCAAGACCAGCGATCATCGCTTCATACTGAGCAACGTTGTTGGATGTATGGAATTTGAATTGTAAAGCTAACTCAAACTTGGTAACCTGGTCGGGAGCTACGAGAAGGATGCCAACTCCGCTCTCGACCTTGCTCGCTGCTCCATCAGCATGCAAGTCCCAACAGTAGGCCAACCGAGGTTTGAGAAGTTCCTCGAGCCCGGGCTGATCTGTGGGTTGAGGGGCTTCAGACTCCTCCTGTTAGATGAAACTAGTTTTGACCAAGAAGTCCGCTAGAGCTTGTGCCTTGATTGCTCGCCGGGGTAAGTAATCTATGTGGAACTCAGTGAGCTCGATTGACCAATTGAGCATTCTGCCTACTGAATCTGGTTTATGCAGGATTTTTCTAAGTGGTGCATCCGTGTATACATTGATTACATGCGCAAAAAATTAGCCCTTAGTTTTCGAACATCTATAACAAGCGAGTAAGCTAATTTCTATGCATTAAAATAATGACCATCAATAGGATTGAGGGACTTAGATACATAATACACAGGTTTTTGCAAGCTAAACTCCTCCCTAACCAAAACAACGGCCAAAGCCTGATCTGTAGCAGCTAAATATACAAAAAGTGGCTCCCCGAGCACTGGGCTGCTAAAGAAGGGGGTTTACCGAGGTAGGCCTTCAGTTGCTCGAAGGCTTGCTTGCATTCTGTGTTTAATTTGAAACCTTTGTTGCCGCATAAAACTTTGAAGAAAGGAAGACACTTCTCCACTAACAAGAGATAAAGCGGCCAAGTGCAATCATTCGGTCGCTGAGTCGCTGAATCTCTTTGGTGCAGGTAGGTGGCTTCATTTTGAGAAAGGTCTGGATCTTTTCAGGATTGGTTTCAATGTCGCGCTGATTGACCATGAAGCCGAGGAACTTTCCTGCTCAGACCTCGAAACATGCACTTGATCAGATTGGGTTTCATGTTATGCTTGCGAAGGTTGTTGAAAGTTTCTTCTAACTCCAGGCAGTGCTCGCGGCTTTTGGTCTTGATGACCATGTCATCAATGTATGCTTCCATGTTCCGACCGAACTGCGAGCCGAAGACCTTGTTAACCATGCATTGGTATATAGCCCCTACATTCTTCAGCCTGAAGGGCATCATCTTGTAGCAGTATAGGCTGCTCGAAAAGTTGTTTGAGCTTTATCATGCATATTCATTTTGACCTGGTGATACCCTGAATATGCATCCAGGAAACTGAGCATCTCGAACCCTACAATTGCATCCACAAGCACATCAATGCGCGGCAGCGGGTAGCAGTCTTTTGGCCAGGCCTTGTTGAGTCAGTGAATTCAAACGCACATACGCCACTTATTCATTGTCTTTTTAACCATCACAACGCTGGCGAGCCAAGAGGGATACTAGATCTCCTTGATAAACTCGTCCTTTAGTAGCTTTTCGACCTCCTCCTTGATCGATGTACTCTTTTCTGGCGAGAATTGTAGTGGGCGCCACTGAATAGGATGTAAAGATGGGTCCACATTCAGGTCATGGCGGGCAATGTCCTCATTAACTCCCCGCATATCTTCCACAGTCCATGTAAAGACATACAGGCTCTTTTTCAGTTGAGCGATCAAATCTGCTCGCGCTTCATCAGTCATGGCCTTCATGATTCTGATTTTTTGCTTGGGATAGGTCGGGTTAATGATGACTTCCTTAAGCCCATCATGTGCCTGGAACTCTGGCTCATCACAAACCTGAAGTGTGTTCAACCAGTGTTCTAAAAATCGGCTTAGGCGGCCGCCTAGGTGCTAGGCGCCTCTCCAACGCCACGACTACCTGTAAATCGCCCAAAAAAATCGTCGGGGAGAAAATCGTTGCCTAGTCGTGCTAAGTGCCGCCTAATCGTCCTAGGCGCTACCCAACGCCTAGACCTTCCATTCAAGACCTCGATATGTTTCTTTGTCCCTCAAAAGCTGGTGGTAGCGCAACACCTCGGGAAGAAGAATGGGGGGACTGGGAAAGAAAGATAAGATGAAAGGGAATACTTACGGTGGCGACGACAACGGCGCTAGTGAAGACGACGACGACGACTAGAGTGTTTCAATGTAGGACGATAGAACAGGAAGAGATCAAGAATCTAACCCAATAGAGAGATGCAAGGAGAGAACAAATACCTTCATCTCACCCTAGAAAGAGAGAGTCGATGGAATCATGGAGGGAGATGAGTTGTCGATGGAGAGATGTGTGTTTGCTTTGAAAAATGAAAACCCCAAACAATGTGGCAGGTGGCTACTTTTTAAGTTTTAACCCTAGCCTGAGAAAAAGATGTGCATTGTCATTGTGACTATTTTTTTAAAAAAGTTAAATTTCATATTTTCAAACTATATCCTTCAAGTTTGTCTTATACTCCTTCAGTTCCCAAATTATTGTCCTTCTTGCCTTTTTTGTCCATCCCAAAATAATTGTCTTGTTTGAAACTTTCCTTTTTAGGACAACACTTTTACTACTTTACCCTTACTTTTTCATCCTACTTAAATTATGAGTCACATACACATGGGCTTTAAAGTAAACTACACATCAAACAAATATTAATAACCTAGTCAAATGTGTTTTCTTAAACAGTGTACCAAGTCCACCAAGATGATAGTTTAGGGACGAAGGGAGTATTGTTTATTCCCCTTATTCTTATCCAAATACCATAATTTGTAATTGTAACTTGGAATCAAAAATTTACTTTCAGTACTCATATTTTCTTGGGAATTACACTTTATTTAATGAAATTGAATTGTTAGTTTTAAAATTTTAATCTTGTAAATTGTAATATGATCATTATTTTAATATTTTTAGATTATTAGATGATATTTTATATTAGTATATATAAATGTTTTAATGATTGTTAGTTAAATATATTAGAAATATTGAAATATATTTTAATTATCCCTTAATTCTAGGTCCCTAAGCGCTGGTCTGGCGCCCAGTGCTCGCCTAGTGACTTTTAGAACCTTGTGTCCAGCTCAATTTCCTACGCAGGGGGATGCCCAACCATACGCGTGAGGTTTGTTGCTGGGTGGGTTCTGCTTCATCGATTTCCATGAGATCCGCTATTCTTGATGATTCTCTGAGCTCAATGACCCCGATTGGGACTGGCCCGTAGTAGTATTATAAGATGTCTCTTTTTCGGAGACTGTGATTTCTTGCTCGAGGGTTGAGATGATGAGCTTCTGCTTCTTTCGTTGAAAGTCGCGAACATACTCCCACATTGCTCGCGGCTTACTATTAAGCATTCCTACCCTGCTGTTCGTGTAAAGTTTAGCTTTCTGATGCAGGATAGAGGTGACCATCTTGAATTTAGCCATGGCCGGAGCGCCCAAAATGCAATTGTTGGGGGACTTGAGGTCAATCACCAGGAAAGTGATAGTTTCTTCCCAGGTTTGAGCTTCATCCCCGATGAAGACTTCTAGTTCAATAGTCCCTTTTACCCCCACTTGGTGGTTGGTGAAGCCTTCCAGATTGCCTGAGTATGGCTGCAAGCGGGCATCTGCAAGTTTCAGACCCTTGAAGCAGGAATAATGCATTATGTCCATGCACGCTCCTGTGTCGATCAACACCCTCTGGACTTGCCAGTTGTTAACGAGGGTAGAGACCACCAGTGGCTTTTCGGAGGTGAGTGGGGTGTTTGCTAGCTCACTCCGAGTAAAATAAATGCTTTGTTCCCCTGCTCGTTGGATTGCAGGTGTATTGATTGACTTCGTCTGCGAGTAGATGTGTCTGCTGAGTTGAGAAGTGCTCGGCATTTTCTCCATGAGCCTTGAATCTGAGGGGCACGGCCTCCTCTTCTTCTATTGGGATGTGGGTACTGATTATCTCCAATGTTGTTACCCGCTCCCTGGTCCTTCTTGAAGCGATCAAGCTTGCCCGCGTTGATCAGCTTCTGGATTTCTCGCTTTAGCAAATTGTAGTGCTCTATCTCATGCCCGGTGTCATTGTGATAATCACAAAACTTAGAATTATCACAGGTATGAGCAAACGTCGGATCGAGTGGAGGTGCATCGAGTAGGGCATCACCAATCTGATGAATTATTTCTTCCCGAGAGTGTTCAGCAGGGTGAATTATGCTTCTCTGAATCTTTGCTCGGGTGTAGAAGTCATGTTTCTGTCTTTGCGTCGGTTGCCCTTTAAGTTCTGGATAGCTGGCATGGTCGAGCTATCCTGATTTTTATCTTTGCTCTTAGACTTGTGATCATCTTTGGGGGATTCAGTGAAGCTGAACAAGTGGGAACTTGCTAACATTTATGCCTTTGACGCAACGGGATTCATGGTCAATATTGTCTTTAACGGTCCCGACTTCATATTATTCGGATAATATAACGTAATCTCAGGCTTGCTCGTTGTTATTACTTGCCCGAGTATTTCTTCAAATTGCTTATGGTAGATGGTGTAGGACTCATGATCTCTCTGTTTGATTTTGTCGAGATCAAACCTATTTTTGGGCGTAGGCCCGGCTGTGCCGAATTCGGCTAGGAAATCTTTTCTGAGCGCTTCCAGGCTACTATGATCTGCGAGGAAGTCTCCCCCGCCATGCTTGTGCTTTTCCCTGGAGAGCACCTTCAAAACCTCTCATTTTTAGAGCTTCGATGTCCGTGACCATTCAGACTTGTGCCTTGAATGACCTGAGCCAATCGTTTGCCCATGTCTTCCCGAAATATTTTTCAAATTGAGGGAAAATTACGCCCGACACGGCTGGTGCATTATCAATTTCTGGGGTAAAGAGGTGCCCTCCAACGGCTTAACTATCTCGTTTGATGGCTTACTGACAACCAATTCGACCATCTGCTTAGCCATGTCTTTCTTCATGGCCTCCATCTTCTCGGTCAAAGGCTTGTCGGCATCTACCGTAAGCCTGAAGGAGGTAGTGCGAGCTGAGCCCTTTGAGAGGGCATCCACTAATCGACGACTGTGCCCCCTTTTTTAGCGAGATGCCACAGTGGAATGTCTGGAGGTGAAGGGACACCATGATGGATCATAAGAGGATTCCTCCTCCTGTTTGACTCGGGCTCTAAGCCTTGGTCGTTGCTCGTCGATCTCCACATGTTCGCGGGCTCTGCGGCGATCATTCCCCTCTGCCCCGGCATGATGTCCCTGTCTGTGATGACGAGGATGGGGTGGATCCTGACGACTATTCATGCTTTCCACTTGTTACTTAACCCTTTGCTAACCATTTACTCGTAGGAATCCTGGTCCGAGACTATTTGAACGATAGATCGAATTCGTATACTTGGAGTGGGTACTTGTTGTGGGACCTGGCCACCACTGACAGGAGCTGGATTGCTAGAGGCAGGGAGCATCAGATCAGTGAATGGCATCGGGACATGGCCCAAAGCGAGCAGTTGTTGATTAAGCGGGAACATCTTATTGTAGTATTCGGCTTAGACTTTCAGGGCAGCAGCATGTTGGTCGACGGGACGCTTGGCTACCTTGACACTTTTCCCGCTGCCTATTAAGTTGGTTCCTCAAATCTTGTGTGCGAGCTTGCTGCTCGTTGATCAATTCGCGGGCATCCCGCTGACTTGCTTGAGCCTAGCTAGCATGGTGAAAATATTGTTCCTCTTCGACGTATGGAATGTCATCGCCATCAGTTGCACGCCAAGCAACTATCTTTTGATTCCTCGTTTGCACTCACTGTGGGGGTGCCTTCGGTGGTAAATAGAGTAGTTAAAATGGGTTGGCGGGGCGAGCCAACCCACAACCCACTTCAACCTGTCATTTGATGGGGCGGGGCAGGCCAGCCCAAAAATATAGCGGGCCTAAGAAATACCAACCCACCCCACCACTTTTAGATGGCGGGGCGGGATAGCCCAATGGGCCCAGCCTTTTTGACAGCTCTAGGCGAGCCAACCCACAACCCACTTCAACCCGCCATTTGACGGGGCGGGGCGAGCCAGCTCAAAAAAATGGCGGGCCTAAAAAATACCAACCCAGCCCACCTCTTTTAAGTGGCAGGGCGGGCTAACCCAACGGGCCCAACCCATTTTGACAGCTCTAGTGGCAGATCACCATGTGCAACGGGCAGTGGCTGGTTTCCTGCCAGTTGGCTTGCAGCGTGGCGGTTGCTAGTGGTAGCGTGATGCTTGTTACCCTTACCAACCATTATTGTGTTTGAAATCAACCGGAAAAGCCAGAAAAAAAATTCTTTTGAAGCTTCGTTTCCCGGCAACGGAACCAAGCCCAGATATCCTACGCATCAATCGGAAGGCCCAAGGTTGATTTGTGCGTTATCAGTTTGATTCTGTTGTCGTCAGCGGTTAGGATATCTGGCTTTCACCCAGGAGACTCGGGTTCGATTCCCCGGCAACGGAACCAAACTGATGATGCAAAATCTAGGGTTGGCAAAAAGTCTCGTTTTCCCGTCCCGACCCGACACCCGTCCTGATGCCGATTTTGTCGGGATTTTTCCCGTCCCGACTTATTTCGGGACGGGATTCAGGAAATATATCAATCCCGTCGGGATTTCCGACCCGTCCCAACTATTTTTAATTTTTTTTTTTTTAATATTTGAGTGTGTACTATTAACAAGTCAAGAGACTATTTTTCAAACAATGTCTATTTTGTGCTTGCTGAAATTATTTAATGGTATTTGTTAAATTTATTTTCACAATATTGTGGTTTTTTTGTCTATCAAGTTTCTGCACTTAGTGCAACTCTTTTCATACGAGTAAGGGATGCATTTTGTTCATAATGACAGATTCGTCAATACCCACCATTAAGTAAATATTCAAATATACTTGTAAATATACAGTCTGAAATCTTAATCATGATGGAGACATTTTAAAAATATTTTAGTGTCAGAGATACTGTTCATAAATATTATAGTCAGGATTACGAGATTTTTATCACCTGACACATCGGGATCCCGACACGTCGGTCCCAACACTTATCGGGAACAGGATCGGGAAGGAAATTGAAATCCCGAATTCTATCGGGACGGGATCGGGATAAGGCTAATCGGGACGGGTCCCGTCCCGATTCCACCCCTACAAAAATCAGTCTTGGGCAGTCCGATTGATGCGTATGATATCTGGGTTTGATTGTATGGATTAGATCTCTTCACAACATGCCTAAGAACACGAAAAACACCTTAGTTGGAGTGCAAGGTTTGGCATCGCGAAACCATTCCGGCGTGAGAGTAAGTATCGTGTGAAAGTCAAAAAGTAATTTGATAGATGTTTGAGGTTGTAAAGAGTGTGTAACTTGTTTAGGATTTATGGATGGGTATTTATAATCCCCCAATGACATAGAATCCTTGTGGATTTCAATTCCATAGTTACTTACTATGTTGAGGAGGACACTTCTAAATAATAGGCATGATAGGTGGTTGGCCACGTGAGTGCCGGAGCAAATATGGCAAATGCTCTGTTCGAATAAGGAAACATTTGACCTGTTTTGGAGAGCAAATTTCTTAGAGTCCCTGCTCGATATTTGTCCGGGCGAGCATGGCTCTGCTCGGCTGCATGGTATGAAGCTGGTGATGATAAGTGTGATTCTCGGGTATGGCTCCCTGATCGAGCAGGCAAGGCCTGTGCTCGGCCAAGCTTGGTCGAGATATATCAATGATAGCTACTCGGGAACCTTGATGGCTCTGCCCGCTAGGCTTAGTGGTCTCATGCTTACGAGCTTGTGACTGGCACATGGCGATCACTCTTGTTTTGCTCGTGATCGGGTTTGGGCCGGACACATTAGACTGTTCCAGAGGAAATCCACTAGAGACTGCCTTCCATGTTTGGGATTGTTTTCAAACACTTCCTTAATCAAGAATGAAAAAAAAAAAAACATACCTTAATCAAAAGCTCATCAGAAGGAGTGAATTAGTCTCGGTATTATTTACTCCATCATAATTTTATTCCATATGCAAAAGATGTACAAAACACAAATTGAGATAAAATTATGTTATCATTTTTCCATAAGATAAAAATCAAATATCCAAAATTGACATAATTAAGACTTAAGAGGAAACAATCCATCCTTGGAGTAAACTGTAAAGGATGAGAAATGTTTTACAGTATCAATATTCAACTCATTACTCTATCCTTAAATTTAATGGCTTAGTAGAATAGATAGGATTTCAAGGCATTGAATTCTTGAATTTTTCATCGATTAAGGGATTGGGATCCATTTATTATGATTAAGTGGCAAGTATTTAATAGTAATAATCAATTGGTATGTTGTAACCAAACTTAATCCCAAGTTTTCAAAATAATTAACTTACCATATTAGAAGAAGATGTTAATATTTGTCTTACAAATTATTGTATGCCTTAATGCATTACCAATATTATTCTCCCCTCTATAATCTATATTGATACTAATTTCCAATTTTATTTTTTCAAAAAAAAAATACTCTACAATTATCTGCTACTTTTAAACTTCTTTCTTAGAGTAAAAAATGTACTAGTTGATGGGCTCATAATTTGCAAGTTTGAGGCTTGAATCCATTTGTTACTAGAGTAGATTTCCTCAAGAGTCAACAATACTTCCATAAATTGACCTAATCTAGCTATGAAGATGAATCACACCACATGTATAGAAAATATTAAAATTACCCTTTGCCACTTGTTTATTATATTATTTTAGAAAGTTTTTGTATAAAAAAAATACTTCCTCCATTCCAGACAAAGAGTCCCCGTTTAAAAGTCATATTTTTTAAAGAAAATAATACATTTAGTAGCTCATTAATAATAAAATGATATTTTTATACCTTAATTTTTTAAAGTGAACTTTTTAAATAAAACATTTCAAAATGAAATAATGAACTCTTTATCTGAAACGAAAGACTATTTCTTAATGCGTAAGAATACTATCCCGTGTATGCTGGTAGAGATTAATGTGAAAGCTACGGAACGAGTACTTACTTTTGTACATAAAATAATGTGTCATCCAACTGACTTGGCTTTTTAAGCCAATTTAGAGCTCATAAGATGCCAAATAATTAATGGATAAAATTAAATACTAATTAAGTGACGCTACCAATATTCTAACATTACTCTTATTGCCAATGGTTTTTTTATAGAATTGTATTATTAACAAGTGCTCTTAATTAATAGCCGAAGATATGAAAGTTGATTAAATGATTTTTGGGAAGTTGTGGTATTATTAGACTATTTAAGTTGTACGAATCCCACATGTTTGTCATATTTAAGTGATAAGTCTTTTATAAAATTACTATTTGTTCATCACTTTTACTAATTTACTCTTTATCTCCCTGTAATTTTTAAAATACAGTATAATTTATAAAACAATAATTTAGTAAAAGAGTAATGTTACGAGCGCTCAATAAGCAAATTTGAGTGACCCAAGCATTAGTATTTTACCTTTTACCTAGCTTGATGGCTGCTGGCTGCTGCTGCTGCCTCTGCCTCTGCCTATCATAAATGATTTTTATGGGTAAAATATCGGGTACGAGAGTATCTTAAAACATTAAAACATGCAGTAGTACAACATAATTTGAATAAAAGAACATATCATGAAGGGGGTGGTGGCCCACGTTAAGTGACTTTTATGTTTTTTTTTGGTTCTCCGTCCTATATAAATGCAGAGTATGTTGTCACCAAGATTCTAGCATGTGAATGAGTTGAGTTGATAACCGAGTGAGCTGAGAGGGAGGGAGATCTAGAGAGAGAGAGAGAGACAGAAATGGCCGGTGGAGGACGAGCCCCTTGCTGTGACAAAAGTAAGGTGAAGAAGGGGCCATGGAGTCCGGCCGAGGACTTGAGGCTTACCTCTTTTATTCAGAAGAATGGCCATAGCAACTGGCGTTCCCTCCCTAAACAAGCTGGTACTGACTACATCTACTCCATTTAAGTTTTACCATTTTTATTTTTATTTTTATTTTCTTTCCCTATTTAATTGGATCGTCGCGTGTATGATGTATCTAGTGTTATTTTTGTATGTCACGCAACCACATATTAAAATCCCCTACAAAATAAGACATATTTAAATTTAAACGGCTCCACGAATACATACATACATACATACATAAATACATACATTGTACTCCATTATTTACTAAACTATTATTTAAATGTACCAAAACTCTTTTAAACTAATTACATTTGCATTTTATCAGTTTTTGCTCCTTGCTCCTTGGATAATCTTTTTTTCTTCTCTTTTCGACTAACCTAATTAGTCCGTCTAATTGATTTTTCAACACTTTTTGCAACTTGTAGGGAATTTCTTTTTTCTTTAATCATTACTAAAACAATCTCCAAATTTCAAACATGCCCAAAACTTTATCTTTTTTTTTTTTGTCCTAATTAAGCCTTCTCTGATGGATCATTGTCATAGATTTGTTTGTTAATTTGAGAGTCCTTTTTGTGAATTGAAGGGAAAGAAATGAGGACAAGTTTTTTCAGTTAAGTATAGTAGTAGCAATAAAAGATGGATAAAATTTTGGGTAAGACGGTCTTACGAATATTTTTTGTAAGATAAATCTTTTTTATCAACGCATCATGTGTTAATAGGTTAAATTGTGAGAAAGTGAGACTCCTTCCTCTTAAAAAGGTCTTATAGGTGACGGACTCTAAAAGATGAGTATAAGTCTATAAGATGGAGACTGATCACCTCAGCTAATTTATTAAGTGGTCTGATTCTCCACATGCCATGACAGACATCCAACTTTTTGTTGTGACTTGTGATTAAATAATTTTTTATTTATTTTTTTGTTTTTATTTTGAATCCTAAATTTAACCAAACCCCCCAAAGAGATTCGATCTTGGAACCAGAGTGAGCGAATGTTCTAACCAGTAAAGCAAAGACTGAATCTCATGATTAAATAATATTGTTGATCACAGTAATTAATGTTTGAAATGAATTTTATATACAGGGCTGTTGCGGTGTGGAAAAAGTTGCAGGTTGAGATGGATTAATTATCTAAGGCCAGACGTAAAGAGAGGTAATTTCACCCCTGAAGAAGAGGACACCATAATTAAATTACACAGCTCCATGGGAAATAGGTATGTATATCAGTTGGATCACAATTCACATGGATGCATATTGATTTTAAACTTTTTTTAAAAAAGTTTTAATTAATTAAATTAAATTAAATTAAATGGCAGGTGGTCGAAAATTGCATCTCTTTTGCCAGGGAGAACTGACAATGAGATTAAGAATGTGTGGAACACACATTTGAAGAAGAAATCGCTGCCTAAGACCAATTCTATTTCTAGCCATCCTGACACTGCAAATGGAGTCATCGTCTCCTCCTCCCCATCTTCCTCCACCAGTTCTAATCATGGACATCAAACAACTAATGATCATGATCACAACGTTAACAAACCACCCTTTTCGACCCAAACACCTCCATCAACTTCGTCTTCATCATCATCTATTTCTAATAATGTTGATGATCAAGAAATGATGGTCAACTCTCAACCAGCAGATGATCCCTCAACCAATTGCAAACAAATCCATGATGAAATCCCATCAATTGACGAGTCTGATATTTGGAGCATGTTAGATAACTTGGATGATTTAGAACCAGACGACCAGCTAATTAGTGATCAGGCTCCCGCTCCCGCAATTGGTGAAGAATTAGGAGCTGCTGCTGAATTCATCAAGTGGTTGAGATTCTTTGAAAATGAGCTTGAACTAGTGGGAACAAGTACAACTGCGCTTGCTGACCAAGAAAAAAGCAATGTGGGTGATTTTCCATTGTGGCCATCATCACCTCCACACAATTTTGGCTTCTAAACAAGTTCATTATTTTAAAATATAAATATAGAATCCATGTTTGACTTGAGATCGAAACCAGATCTTTAGTTTTGCTATCCATCAATTAGCTATTAGGTAGGTAGGTAGGTATTTCTCACATTTTATTTCCTCATCATCATTGAATATAAACCCTTTTCTTTCTCTCTCTCTCTCTCTCTTTCTCTCTCTCTCTCCTCTCTGACTTCAAAACTTTCAGGTCCAGCATAATGTAGGCTTTCAACAATAATACACAGTATTTGTATTTTCCATGAGTAGGGAATTATTACATTGTATGTTTGTGGTCGGTGATAATGTAGTTTACCAAAAAATATTGATAATACCAAATACACGTATAGTATGCATATTATACACGTACTATATGTACGAATAAAACTCCGGCATATATAAATTAACACAAAACACAAAAAATTAAAATAAAACACAAAATTAAAAAGGCTTCTCTCAACATTGGGTCATAAAAACACACAAAAATTAAGGATTAAGTGTGAGCTGGTAAACTTTCCTAAAATTGTAACCTTTCCATTACTTTTTTAAAAAAATCGCTTAAGTTCACTTTTATATTTCTTTTCCAATATTGTATGTCTTCTTCACATCGGGCTGAACCTCATCGCTTTCTCTGAAGTTTGCTTTTGCCTCTTTCATTCCAGCGTCATCAGTCATTTGCTTCTGCCCCTTTGATTCCCAGTGCATCACTGTTCAACTTCCCACTCAAAACCAAAAGTCATTTAACTTCCCAAAAAGGTTGTCCCCACTTTATCTTAATCCTTTGGAGAAATTGATACTCTTATTAACCTTGGTATTGAATCCAAAGAAGATTGAAATAACATCTATCAAACTGATGAGCATTCAAAGACGGTTCCATATGCTAGATAGGCACGGTTCTACTCTTATTGATGGGTAGCCTCCTCCCTTGTTGATGTTTCTTTTTTCCTACTGCTTGCTCACTGCGTGGAATCAGAAGGAAAGTAAAGGTAGGATGTATCCATGGCAAATGGTATCGTATAGTTAAGAACAGCCGTAGGAATTTCATTTATTCATGTATGAGATTGCGTCCGCCTTCTTTTTCTTTTCTCTCCTTCTAGCATCGTACCTTTCTAAATTTAGGCATCGTTCAAAATTTTGGGCGTCGTTCAAAATTTTGAGTTGTGGTTTTTGCATTGCGATGACCAAAATTTTGAACGATGCTTAATTTTTTAATTACAAAGCCAAATTTTTGCATTGCGACGTCTAATTTTTCAATTGTGACCCTCAAATTTGGGCAGTGGCTTTTGAGCGACGCCCAAAAAAATTAAACGACACCCAAATTGGGACAATGCCTTTGTGTGCGTGTATTTCCTTCATTAAGTGTATTTTCGCAATTTTCCACATAAAAATATACTTTAGCAGTTGAAAACAAATATATGAGACTTTTTCGGTTATAATATTATGATAGGGGACCGGCCCAGTTATCACCTAAAAATTAAATAAAAACCCACTCCGTCCCAAGACTATTGTTCAGTTTGATCCGACACATTGATTAAGGAAAAACAATTAACTTGTTTATTATTATTAGTATAATGTGTAATTTTTTTAAAGTCCATGTGCATGTGACCAATAATTAAAATAAGAAAAAAAATAAAGATAAAATAGTAAAAGTGATGCTCTTAAAAAGAAAAGTTACAAACAATATATAATTTTTTTTGGACGAACAAAGTAGGATAATAATTTTGGGATTTGGGAAGTAAATGATCAACTTCAAATACTAGTATAACTGCAAGCATGTACATATTCCAAGTTAAGAGATAAACAATTATCAATCTCAATACTATTAGTACTCTCGTTATTAATTTTCACTTGTATATCGGGGGTGGTTTTGAGTTTAAAATGTTAGTCCTAAATTTTTTTAGTGAATACACTAATAATACCACCACTCTCCCTTGGTATTAATAGAGAGATTATGTCTTTACTCGAACTATTAGTCGGAATAACCTATTACATACCAAACATCAGACATCTAAGGATCCAATAGTACATCTCCACCCAGTGGCGGACACAAGTGTAGGGGTCTGGGGGCAGTTGCCCCCACTTGGTTTTTTTTTTTTTTTTTGTGTTGAAGAACTTTTTTTTAAAAAAATAATGCTTTGTAAATTTTGCAATTTGCCCCCATTTCTGTCAAATTTGTATAAATTTCCCCCACCTGAGAAAATCTCTCCATCCGTTACTGATCTCCACCAATACCATCTTCCCCACCACTGCAGGGCCAAGGCTTGCTGTGTCCTTGGCGTCGTCTCTGTTGTTCGTAAATGGTATGTTGATGGCAATGACGAAGACGTCGGCCGGGAAGGTGGATGTGAGTAGAGATGTTAAAAAAGTCGGAAACCGTAGGGTCTTATTAACCGGAAATATGAAAGGGTTAGGGTTGGGAAAATCCAACCCGTTTAATAAACGGGCTGATCCTATATGGTAGCGGGCAAACTTGGTCTGGCGGGTTCTAGGGCTGGCCCGCGGACTGGAAGCTTTTGACTAAAATGAGGTTTCAAAATATTAGAATTGAGATTCAAACCCACAAGCTCACAAGAGGATAGGAACTTAAAGATGCCCCCTTACACCAATGAACCATCCTAATTTGTTTATTTAAAATTCAAATGCATAATATATACTATCATTTCATTTGGTAAACTAATGTCTATCCCCTGTTAGCTTTGTGATGATGTAAGTGTATTTGATGAAAGTCAAACCCAAACATGATCGTAAGTACAGTTCTAAGACATATAAGTTTCCAAAATTGGTCAAAATGAGATTTTTGGATACATAATTAGATATGTTAAAAGGGTTGAGAACCGCATGGTTGACCCTGTTAATCAGGAATCGGAAAGGGTTAGGGTCGGGAAAATGCAAGCCGTTTAAATTCTGTGCTAAACAGGTTGGCCTTAGTATTATAATTTACTATTTAATTAAAATATTTGATTGTATTAATTTCTTACCAACATTTATTTTATATTATTTTATTATTGTAGATGAAGAGGATAATGATGTTGAAGAAGATACTTTCTTAAAAAAAAACTCGATTTCATGTTTTTAATTCGTATTGTTAATCGTTGTCACTTGTCCGTCAATATGTTTGTTACTTAATTTCGATTTTTTGATTTAAATAAGACATCATATGTTAATAGGGTTGACCCTGTTAAACCGCACCTTACAAGATTAGGGTTGCGATTTCAGTGACCCGTTTAATTAACCCGCGATCATGTCCTGCCACAACCCTATAAGACTGACCCTATAGGGTTAAGACCAATCCAATTTAACATCTCTAGATGTGAGTGCGGTTGGGGAAAGGGCTCAAAGGAGGAGAGGGGTGGATTTGAAAGAGATGAAATGGGAAGGTGGGTTTAAGGATTTTGGGTCGATTCATTTCTTCTGGGCAATATGTCAAACAGTTGGTCAGCACTGGAACCAACATAACTAAATTGGAAGAAAAAAAAAAACATATTGAAATCCACATGTACAACAAGTAAAATAGATACTTTGGACATTTTGTTAAAAAAAAAAAAAAACTTAATTCTAAATATGGTCATTCTACTATTGTGAAAAATTCGTTAAACTCACTTTATTACCATTTTTCAGAATTTGGTAACTCAACTTTACGAAAAGTGTCACGTTAATCACTCCGTCAAATTTCGGATGAAAAACATAAATTAATTTTAAAAACTCAAAAATACCCCTATATAAGAAACATATACGCTTTTTTTATTTTCCTTAAATGAAAATCAATCTTCTTTGATACACCGGACCCTTAATTATCATATCCAAAATCGTCAAACGAACCCCCAACAATCCGACAGCCGTTATTATCCGAGAATGGCGGAGCCAACACTGGCACGTGTAGCGGCACCGATAAGGATAACTCCAGAGGCGAGGAGGAAACCACGAGCCGCCGTCGCAATCGGTGAGATCCACCTTTGGAGGGCGACAAGAACAGCAGGACGAAGAAGAAGAAATCGCGATGGGCCGATGATGAGCCGAAGCCGATGTTCCAGCTATCGGATTTCATAAAAGACTTTACTGGAGGAATGGATATGGACCGTGAAACTCAAGCTTTAAATGTTAGGCTTATGGAAATTAGTCGAATTTTACGGTCTGTGTTGAGATTTGTGATTTCTAAGTATACTTTAGATATGAGGATTCACTTTTGACAGTTCAATTATTAACAATTGTTAGTAAAATCATTTAATATTAGTAAGGGCATTTCAGTCTTTTTAAAGACTTCCGTTCAACAAAACTAACATGATTCATTTTTTAAACCAAATTGACACTGAGTACAATTATTAAACTGTAAAAAATGGTAGTATAGTAAGCTTAGCAAATTTTTTGAAAAAATAGGTCGACCAAATTAATAATTAAGTCAAAAAAAAATATAGATCGGGAATTAGGGAGACTAAAAAGTATTTAAATCTTATTATAAATGGTGATATCCCTACTTAAATCTTAAGATTATGAAATGGAATTGGGGCGACGTGCATTTAAGAGAATGATGTTGAAACGAGAATGATCTTATCGTCATTAAAGTTACAAATAATGATCTTATAAATAATATTATAAAAATTATAAATATAATTTTTTAAAAATAAAATTCTAGAGTGAAACTTTTCAGAATAATACCGTGAGTACGGGACTAGGGAGAGGAAGTATATGATATACCCCAGGGCCAGGCCAGGTGGAAAGTTTGGATCAAATTTCAGTTTTTCATTATGGCATGTGATTATCATTGTATGAAATACTACTCCCATGAATAGAACACGTACAGTCACGTGTTATCAAAGAACTAATAACCAATCTTGTCCCGACTATGGGTCTTTGGCCCAACACGTGCTCTCACTCTGACAACTGTTTCTCCAAAATATGTGAACCCGACTTTAAACCTTGTCCATTTGAAAGGAACATCCCACGCCCCACTCCAACCGTTGAAAGAAAATAAATATTTCCTCCCTTGCTAAATTATTCTCATCAACACTTATTTTTCTTCTTATTTTCTCTTTTATTATTTTATCTCTACTTTTTTATTTCTATTTGTTAACAATTGAAAAGAAAAGGAAAGAGAATATTTGTATTTCTTGATTATGGAAGAATCAAAGATATTATTGAGATTGAATCAGATACATAGGAAGAAATATTTATATCCCTTTGAATCAGCTTTCTGGAATAAGCCCATAATCAACAAATCAAAAAGGAAAATACAAGATTACCCTTAATGATAACCAACTTAACTAACTAACTATGAGAATGAACACTCGACACCCCTGAAGTTCTAAAACTTCTGATCTATTACACATAAGACCCTGAAGATGCTATATAACTGATTTCTCCTTCATTTTAACATCCCCTCTCAGGTTGGATGGGAAGAATAAATTTTTCACTTGCAACTTGCTAAGAAGCTCAGAAAATTGATGATGTGGGAGGGCTTTAGTAAACAGGTCTGCAAGCTGTAACTGTGATGGTATATACTCAGTTGAAATCAAATTATTCAGGAGCATGTTTCTTACAATGTGGCAGTCTATGTCTATGTGCTTGGTTCTTTCATGGAAAACTGGATTGGCTGCAATGTATAAGGCTGATTTGTTGTCACAGTGTAGAGGAATAGGTCTGTCCTCAAAGATCTGGAAGTCCTTAAGAACAGCCATGAGCCAAGTTAATTCACAGCAAGTATCTGCCATACTCCTGTATTCTGCTTCTGAAGAGGATCTGCTCACTGTGTTTTGTTTCTTACTTTTCCAGGATATAAGAGAATCTCCCAGAAAGACACAGAAACCAGTGACTGATTTTCTGGTGATAGGACAAGAAGCTAAATCTGAGTCACAGTAGGCTAAGAGATGTAGATGATTATTTGAAGGATAGAATATACCCTGACATGTGCTTCCCTTGAGATATTTTACAAGCCTTAAGCCTGCCTTTCATTGTTCAATAGTAGGTTTGGCCATGAACTGACTAAGAATATGAACTGCAAAAGATATGTCAGGCCTTGTAATAGTTAGATAGATTAATCTGCCTATTAGTCTTCTGTAGGGAGCTGGATTAGGAAGAAATGATTCATCAGAAGAGGCCAGCTTATGATGATGTTTAATAGGAGTAGACTTAGGCTTGGCATCTAAAAGGCCACAGTCTGAAATGATATCAACAGTATATTTCCTTTGATGAAAACAAACTCCAGATGCATTTCTTGCTATTTCAATCCCAAGAAAGTACTTAAGCTCTCCTAGGTCCTTAACAGGAAATCTGGCTTGAAGATATTTCTTGACAGTGGAAATTAACTCTTTATATGTTCCAGTTATAATGAGATCATCCACATATACCAAGATGATGACCATATCTTTTCAGATTTGAGAGTGAACAAATAATGGTCATTTTGAGATGAACTGAAACCAAATTGAATAAGGGTATTTGAAAGCTTTTCATACCACTGTCTTGGGGCTTGTTTCAGGCCATATATAGACTTATGGAGTTTGCATACAACTGGACCATTGTTGAGAGATAAGTTGTGATTGTAGCCTGGAGGAAGATCCATGAAGACTTCTTCTTTCAAATCTCCATGAAGAAAAGCATTTGAAACATCCATATGATTTATTTCCCAATTCTTTGAAGCAGCAATACAGAGAAGAATTCTGATTGATGTCATCTTTGCTACTGGAGCAAAGGTCTCAAAATAATCAAATCCTTCTACTTGAGTGAACCCTTTTGCTACTAATCTGACCTTGTATTTATCAATACTCCCATCAGCATTATATTTGATTCTGTATATCCATTTTGACCCTACTTTGTGATGATTAGGAGGTAAGTGTTGGACTGTCCAGGTTTTGTTAATCTCCAATGCTCTTAATTCTTCTTCCATAGCTTGGCACCACAAAGGATCCTTTGCAGCCTGCTCAAAACTTTGAGGTTCACAGTTTTCAGAAATTTTGATAGAATAAATCTTGTAATCTTCAGAAACTTGACTGAAGTTACAAATTTTTTTAAAAGGATAGGGAGATGTACCTTTTACAAATCCAACAGAATGGTCTTGAAGATGAATTGGCAGATCTGTATAATCTTTAAATTTTGTAGGAATGCTTTTATTTCTTACAGGTCTGGTTGTTATTGGCACATCTGCATGTTTTTCAGGTATGTCTGTAGGTTGCTCAACATTAGGTAAAGATGATTGAGTAGGTGTATTATTCTGAACATTAGTGTTTTGATCATTATGATCATCAACAAAGATGTCAGAATCAGTATTGGGAAATAACAAATTGTTCCTAGAGTTTGATTCATTGTTTTCTTGGAAAGGAAAAATATTTCCATAGAACTCTACATCTCTACTAAAAAGAATTTTATGTGTGATTATATTGTAGCACTTGTAGGCCTTTTTAGAAGAAGCATAGCCTAGGAAAACACATTTTTTAGATCTGGGCATAAATTTATCTCTATTATGTGCAAGGGTAGACACATAACACAGACAACCCATAGTTTTGAGGTGTTTATAGGAAGGTGAGGATCCATAGAGGGCTTCAAAAGGTGTCTTAAAATTAAGCACAGAATTAGGCAGTCTATTGATCAGATAAGTTGCAGTAAGGAGACAATCTCCCCAGAATTGAATAGGGAGATTGGCTTGAAACTTTAAGGCTCTGGCAAGTTCTAATAAATGTCTATGTTTTCTTTCAGCTCTGTCATTCTGTTGAGGGGTATCAATACAGGTACTTTGATGTATAATACCTAATGAGTCCAGAAGAGCATTCATGCAGTTGTTAAAGAATTCAGTTCCATTGTCAGACCTGATTTCTTTCACAGACTTATTAAACTGAGTATTGATCATGGTTAAGAATGATTGCATAATATTGCAGACATTGGATTTGGAGTTAAGTAAAATAGTCCAGGTAGATCTAGTATTATCATCTACTATAGTGAGGAATGAATTGCAGCCTTCATAAGTAGTATGTTTATAAGGTCCCCAAACATCACAGTGTAAAAGATCAAAAGGAGAAGGTTTGATAGAGTTACTAATGTTGAATGATTTTCTGGTTTGTCTGGCAAGATGACAGATATCACAGCAAAGGTCTTTATATTTGTTGAAATTCAGAAAGCATAGAGACTCAATATGTTTCATAGCATATAAAGGAAGATGTCCAAGTCTTTTATGCCAAAGGTACATAGAATCATCAACATTAGCATTAAAATGAATTTCATTGTTTACAACATTAGAAGAGTCATTGCTAGAAAAGGTTGAATAAGAGTGAACAGCTTTGAAGTTGTTCACTAAGGTATCCACATAAGGCTCAGTAGACTGTAGTTTATACAGTCCTTCATCAAGTTAAATCACCTTGCAGGTTTTCTTGGCTAGGTCCTGTATATAACAGAGAGATTTAGAGAAGGTAATGAGACATTGATTATCTTGAGTATATCTGCTTCCTGACAACAAGTTGAATTTGAATTCAGGAACAAAAAATGCATTAAGTAAGAAGATTTCATTGGACAATCTAACAGTCCCTTTGTGAGTAATAGTGGAATTCTTACCATTAGGGAGATGAATTACTGAATGTGTAGGTGTAGGATCAATAAGGTTAGAATAACAATTTGTAATATGATGGGAGGCACCAGTATCAATAATCCAATCTAGGGGATTGGATTTGTAATTAGATAGGCAAAGAGGGTTAGCATATTTATTTGGATTAAGAGAGTTACCTGCCATATGATCTGCATTGAATTCCAAGGGTGATTCAACTTCAATATTATTTGCCTTAGGATTGATCAAGGCAAGTAGCTCAGCAACTTGCTCATCAGTGAAGTGGATGCTGGTGTTTTCTTTCAAGGCTGCAGAACTAATGATTTTTCCTTTAGCTTTGTTCTTGGGCATTTTAGTTAAATCAGGTTGAGTACCAAATAAAGGATGCCAATCAGGGAAACCATGGATGAAGAAGCATTTCTCTTTGGGATGTGAGTCTCCATGACAAAAGTCACAGAAAAATTTCCCTCTAGTGGCAGTATTACCATTGCTTTGAGTATTTTTGACTGTGTTTTGAACATGTTTGTTGAATCTGTTTCCACCACTGTTGTTATTTCCAAATCTGCCAGGCAAGATAGTATTTGTTCCAGTGTTCTTGTTGCCAAACTTTCCAAGAAGAGCAGTTGAGAATTCAGATTGATTAGAGGTGGTATTACACTACCTTTGACTTTCTTCTTGAATAAGTATAGAAACAGTTTTGGCTAAGGATGGTAAAGGGATCATTCTCAGAATCTGTCCTCTTACATCTGTGTAAGAATCTGACAGTCCCATTAAGAATTGGGTGATTTTGTAGATATGATCATAGTCTTCCCTGAATTTTGAAGCCCCACAATTGCACTCACATGTGCAATTTGGTAAGGGAAGGAGATTTTGCAATTCATCCCATAGGCCTCTAAACTTGGTGAAGTAAGCATTGACTGACAAGGTTCCTTGAGTAAAAAGGGCTATAGTTTTTCTGATTTGATAAAGCTTTGTTGAGTCACTTTGAGAATACCTGGTAGTGAGATCTTCCCACATTTCACAAGAAGTGGGAAAGTAGACTATACTTTGTCGAATTTCAGGTGTGACAGAATTAAGCAGCCAAGAAATGGTCATTGAATTACATCTGTCCCAAGAACTTGAATACTTTGAATCAGGTTGAGGTTTCTTGAAGGTGCCATTAATCATGCCAAGTTTATTCTTGGCTGATAAGGCAATTGTAATGGCTAATCTCCATTGAAAAAAATTGGAGTCAGTAAGAAGATCTGAAACAAGAGTCATACCTGGATGATCTTGTGGTTGAAGGTATAGAGGGTGTCCAGGAGGCAGTTGAAAAGAAGATTCAGGGATATCATATAACTCATCAGTATTACTGGTAGATTCTTGTTTCTTATTTTTGTTATCTTCTTTAGTAGATTTCGGGCTGGTTTGATTAGTCATACTTCAAGAATCAGGGAAGGAATATACAGATCATAAAATAATAAAGAGAAAGAGAAAGAGTTGAACCAGTAGATGAAGAAAGACTCATAGAGATATGTTGATTGGCAGACAGAAGAATGATGAACATTCAGGATCAATCAAGTCGGGCATTCAGGATTATGAAGATCTTCAACATAGCTCCGATACCATGTTTACAATTGAAAAGAAAAGGAAAGAGAATATTTGTATTTCTTGATTATGGAAGAATCAAAGATATTATTGAGATTGAATCAGATACATAGGAAGGGATATTTATATCCCTTTGAATCAGCTTTCTGGAATAAGCCCGTAATCAACAAATCAAAAAGGAAAATACAAGATTACCCTTAATGATAACCAACTTAACTAACTAACTATGAGAATGAACGCTCGACACCCCTGAAGTTCTAAAACTTCTGATCTATTACACATAAGACCCTGAAGATGCTATATAACTAATTTCTCCTTCATTTTAACACTATTTTAAATAGGTGTCATATATGCATATGCTCTAAAATAAATTACATATTATATTAATTTTTATAATATACTCAAATAGTTTTTTAATCAGTGTGTCAAGCTAAACAAGACAATCATTTTAAAATAAAGAGAGTAGTCTCTTTTATTTTTTGATTAACACGAGAGTTAAGAGAAAATGCTAGATTTATTAAATGCTTGATGTGATTTGTCGGATTTTTTTATTTTTATGTTTTTTATAGAAAAATAGTTATAATCGATTGCCAAAAAAATTCGCTTCAACCAACCCTTATAAGTTACACTATGAGAGAAAGCATATACTCCCTCACTCCTCCCATTTATTTAAAATGAATTCTCTTTTAAGTTGTACATCTTTATATGCTCTTCTTTCTTTTCTTTTTTCCATATCAAAAACATGATACTGAATATTTCACTAAAGTATCATGTAAGAGAGAGATGATATCCATGCAATTTAAAGAAAATATAAATCAAAATTCAATACAAAAAAGTTTAACTTTTCAAGTCGGGATCTTTCTCTCTTTTTTAATAAATTTCAAAATTAATATCTATTTTTTTTCGTTTTCAAGGAGACTTAGGGTGTGTATGGGTGTTTGACATGATTTGATGTTAATTTTGGGGTTTCGAACTTTTATTTTCCGATGATTGATATTGAGGTTGTACGCACAATGCATGCACTGTTGCTGCATGTCGAGTTGCTGCCGAGCTGTGCGTTATAATATTTGTATTGATCGACTTTATGTGTTTGGGTTCAATATGGCAATATATATATATATATACACACACACAACTTTACAAATTAAATCCTTTATCATGGTATCGGAGCCAACCTAAAAAACCCTATAAACACATAACACAAAAACGGCGCCATGGTTGGAAAAGACAACGAATAAAACACAGTGGGAGGAAGTAATCAAAACATGAAGTTAGATTATTCTTCTTCTTTCTTCCTCAGATCTCAAGATAATCGGGGGAATGTTATTACACATATTCAACTTCGTGGTGAGAACTACGATAGTGGGCACGATCTATACAATTGTTGCTAAGGGCAAGGAGAAAATTCAGATTTGTAGACAGAACTATCACCATTCCGGAGGAGGAAGAGAGACTCGACGACTGGCAGACAGTTAATTCCATGATTGTCTCATGGGTCATGAACACGATCAAACCTAGTCTTCGATCAACCATATCTTATCATAAAGAGGCACACTTGTTATGGAACGATTTGAAGGAACAGTTTTTCATCGTTAATGGACCCAGAATCCAACAACTAAAAATGGCTCTTGCAGATTGGAAACAAGGCAGGAATGAGGGCATGGGAAATTATTTTAGAAGGCTTAAACAACTATGGGATGAACTCACAAATTATAAAGTGTTTCCAAGATGTGAGTATGGAAAGTGCACTTGCGATCTCGGTACTAAGTTCGCAAGAATATGAGAAACAGGTCGTCTTCACCACTTTCTTATGGGTTTGGACGAAGTGTATGGGGCGATAAGATCAAATCTCCTTTCTTTGGACCCTCTACCTACTTTGAATTGAGCGTACCACAGCGTGATTCGAGAGGAACGTCTGAGGGGAGGGGTTGTAACTAAACACAAAGACGATCACAATAACGTTATGGCTTTCAAGGTGCAATCATACATGAAAGGAAAAGGAAAAAGGGATGTTTCGTCTAAATTCTGTAAGCATTGTAGTCGCGAGGGACACGATAAAAACAGGTGCTTTCAACTAATAGGTTTTCCTGAGTGGTGGGGAGACAAACCTCGTTGTGGAAGAAGTGGGAGAAGAGGCGGTCCAGCTGCGGGGTGTGGTGGAGACCGCAACGCAACGTCACAGGGCCAAGGCAAATAAGGAGCTTCACACCATGTTCGTGCAAACAACACCACAAGCAGCGACATGCAGCAATGGCGTACAACCATTTAGTAGTAACGAGTTTTCAAGCTTGCCCGTATCAACAGCACATTTGCAACAACTATTAGACTTGCTTAATAATCCCAAACTCACATCTGAACGGTTGAATGGTAAGCATGATATATGTGCTTGGATTATTGATGCTGGAGCATCGAACCACGTTACAGGCGACTTGACCTCTTTGGTAGATGTTCGTGAGATCAGAAATTGTCAAGTGGGTTTACTAGATGGACAACACGCAGTTGCAACTCAAAAAGGAAAAATGATACTGAATGGGGGTTACTATTAGAGAACATGCTTTATGTGCCCTCTTTGAAATGTAACTTGATTGTTGTATCTCAATTGATAAATAAGTCAGATTGTGTCATTTATTTCACTAATAATACATGTGTTATACAGGACCGCATGACAAGGACACTGATTGGAGCGGGTGAACAGAGAAATGGGCTTTATTTTTTCCGTGATATTCTTCAACCTAAGGTTTTGGCAGTCAGTGGAGAAGCATCAATGGATCTGTGGCATAGACGGTGAAAGTTGTGAAATTGGTACCTAATATAAGTAAAATTGGTAGAACGAAAAATAAAGCATGTGATGTATGTCAACGTGCAAAATAAGCAAGAGACAGTTTTCCTATTAGTAAAAATTAAGCCAATGGCATATTTGATTTAATTCATTGTGATCTGTGGGGTGACTATCGAACTCCTTCATCATGTGGCGCACATTATTTTCTGACCATAATAGATGGCTTCTCTCTGGCAACTTGGGTTTATTTGTTACGGGATAAAACAGAGGCAGAAAGGATTTTTTTGAACTTTCTTGCCATGGTAAATCGACAGTTCAATAAAACAGTCAAGTGTGTTCGTAGCGACAATCGGACAAAATCCTGTTGTTTACTTGACTACTTTGCTGAAAATGGAGTAATTTTCGAATGGTCTTGTGTTAGAACCCCACAACAGAATGGACGTGTTAAACGCAAGCACAGACATATTTTGAACGTTGCTAGAGCACTTCGCTTCGAAGGGAATTTGCACGTTTCTTTTTGGGGAGAATGTGTGTTAGCAGCCTGTCACTTAATAAATAGAATCCCTTCTAGCATCATTAATGGTAAAACACCTTTCGAGTTACTATTTGGGAAGGCACCATCTTATGTTTCACTCCGTGTTTTTGGCTCCTTATGCTACGCTCATAATCAAAAACACAAAGGCGACAAGTTTTTCTAGCCGCATTAGAAAATGTATCTTCATCGGGTATCCTTTCGGGAAAAAAAGATGGAAATTATATGATCTGGATACAAAAGATTTGTTTATGGCACGAGATGTTCGTTCTTTTTAAGACGAGTTCCCTTTTGCTGCACCAAGACAAGCAACACAACAGGTCAATGCGGATCAACATGTCGTCCTTGATGAAGACAAGATTTTTGGGTAGCACGGATTGGAAGAGGGGGTTGCACGGTCCAGCAAATGAAGGAGGTGGAATTACGGAGGAAGTGGCATCACCACCACCAGTGGAAGAACTAGGGAGGGGGATACGTTCTAAACAGCCTTCAATTCTCCTGCGTGACTTTGTGACTCATACTATATGGAAAATTAGCCATCTCTCTCAGGATTCCCCGTCTTCATTATCGTCCTCAGGTACTCTTTATCCCATAACACATTATATTAATTGTGAACGATTTTCTACACGACACATAAATTTTCTTGCAGCTATAACGACTGGTGAAGAACCAAAAGGCTTTAAGGAAGCAATGTGACATTTTAGTTGGAGAGAAGCCATGGAAAATGAAATCAAAGCTCTTGAAGACAATGAGACTTGAACTCTGGAGACTCTTCCTCCAGGAAAAAAAGCTCTAGGAAGTAAATGGGTTTATAAGATCAAATACAACTCTGATGGCAGCATGGAAAGGCTTAAAGCTCGGTTAGTGATACTCAGAAATCATGAGGTTGAAGGGCTTGATTATACAGAAATGTTTGCTCTCGAGGCAAAAATGGTGACTGTTCGGGCTTTCCTTGCTATTGCTACAGTTAGAAAGTTGATTGTTCATCAAATGGACATGCATAACGTTTTTTTTATATGGGGATTTGGATGAAGAGGTTTACATGAAAGTTAATTCCTCCTGAGTTTTCTGTCTCCAAACCAAATTAGGTTTGTCGTCTTCGTAAATCTCTATATGGTCTCCGTCAAGCTCCACAGTGTTTGTTCGCTAAATTGACCACCGCTTTGACAAGATATGGATTCCCTCAATCCCACTCCGATTATTCTCTCTTCATATTGACTCAAGGAACAACGCAACTCACAATACTTGTCTATGTAGATGATTTAACTATTGTGGGAAACAACTTGGAGGCAATGTCTACATTCAAGACATACCTAAGCAATTGTTTTCATATGAAGGATTTGGGGATTTTGAAATATTTTTTGGGACTTGAAGTGGCACGGAATCCTAAGGGTATTTTTCTGTGTCAATGAAAATATGACTAGATATTATTTTGGAAACCGGTCTGATGGGGGCAAAACCAACTGACTTTCCCATCGAACAAAATCATAGGCTTGCTCTCGCGAAAGAAATGCTCCTTAAGAATGATGCACAATATAGACGTCTTGTTGGACGTCTCATTTATTTGTCTATGACACGTCCCGATCTTGCCTATTCGGTTCATGTGTTGTCTCAATTCATGCAACATCCTCTAGTTGAACATTGGGGCTGCTTTTCGTGTTATTCGTTATTTAAAAAGGAAATCGTGTCAAGGCATTATGCTTCGGTCTAACAGTGGCTTGGCTTTGTCTGGGTGGTACGACTCTGATTGGGCAAGTTGTCCAATTACATGGAGATCTCTGACAGGATGGTTTGTTCTCCCATTTCGTGGAAGACCAAGAAACAGCACACAGTGTCTCGGTCATCTGTCGAAGCAAAGTATCGGTTTATGGCGGCACTCACATGTGAATTAAAATGGTTAAGGAGACTTTTGGAAGATTTGGGTGTGTATCAGACTCAAGCCATGTGTGTTCACTGTGATAGTCAATATGCTTTGTATATTGCCCAGAACCCTGTCTTTCATGAACGTACTAAGCACATCGAGGTGGATTGTCATTTTATTCGAGATGCAATTAAGGAAGGACTGATAGCACCTTCTTATGTTCCTACTCGAGAACAATTAGCTGATATCTTCACGAAAACTCTAGGGAAGGCGAAGTTCGAGTATCTTATTTGCAAGTTAGGCATTCGCAATCTTCATGCTCCAACTTGAAGGGGGATATTGAGGTTGTACGCACAATGCATGCACTACTGATGTATGTCGAGTTGCTGTCGAGCTGTGCATTATAATATTTGTATTGTTTGTGTTGACTTTATGTGTTTGGGTTCAATATGGCAATTGTGGGTAGTTTCCTAACGGAATAGTAGTTGCCTTGTTAGTATAGGTTTCGGGTACCTTACAAGAACCTTCCCTCCTTTGTGGGTTGATATATATATTGTGGTCTTCAAATAAGAAATACACACGACTTTACAAATTAAATCCTTTATCAATTGAAGTTAAGTTAAAGGGCAGATGGTAGGGTCATAAAGAGAGAAAATCAAAAAACAAAAAGTATTAAGTCCCTAAATAATAGAAGGAAAGCAAATTAACCCTGAAGAAGTCATAATTTGTAAGCCATTTTAGTAACACAGACACGTAAATATATATGTTGTTCATTTTATAATATCTCAAAACATTAAATTTTCATCTATCAGTGATGTAATTTTTTTTAGTAAAAACTTGTGTAAAACGGTATTATGGATATTTTTTTATAAAATGGGTCCTCATTACCCGATCTATCATGTATTTGTGGGTTGAACTGTGAGAAAATAGAGCTCCGTCTTACAAATTAAGATCAATAAAATGATTTTACAGAAGAACTACTCAAATCTTTTTTATATAAGCAGCTTTTTGAATACGACATATGGTCTACCAAAATCTAAAAAATCAAAACAATAATTGTAATTGACATATGTTATCTTCTAAGAACCACTTGTGTAAAAAAAGATTTTACACCGTGAGTGAATGTAAATTTTATACTTATGTCAATGCACAGTGGGATGTGATGGTTGGCAAAGATAAATGTGATTATGTGGGTTCCTTGAATTTATTACTGAACTTTGATCAACTTTGTTAAGCTTAAAATTAGTTAATTGTTTATCAAACAATTAACTGAATTGTCCGCCAAGTTATGCTGTACGTCTCCTTCTGCTTGAGATTTTTACTCGTTTTGCTCTTGAATCTTCGTAATAACTTTGTACAATCGACGTAATTTAATTGGTGGAATTTCTCAGTTTGGGAAGGAAATTTAGTAATTTACTTGTTTATGTGTATTCATAAACTAGTTTTTTAATCCGTGCGTTAAACACTCATCATTTTTCTTTTTTCACTAAATCGTACATAAATAAAATAAAAAAGATAAAATAAGATGAATCAGTTTATTAACAAATATACATCGGTATATCACTAATCATTATCGATTCTAAGAAAATTTCTTATACACAATATTTGTTGTTTTATTAGTTGGTTTTTCATCTTCACCTCATATCAATATATTTAAATCAAAACACATTACTCTAAAAGCTGTGACATATAACTGCACATGACTAAATATTAGTTTCTTTAAGAAGAGACCTATCGATGTGCAATTATTAATTTTGATATTTGTTAATTGTCATTGCATATGCTACCATTAATAAAATTTGTCTTTTTTGGAACTTGAAAGTCAGTCTTACATCAGATGGAGTTTTTTTTTTTTTTTTTGCAGTTTTTTTTTTTGTAAACCTTTTCCCTAAGGGGACATGAGAGGTAATCGAACCTGAGACATCACATTTTGTAAAGTCACAATTCTACCACTTGACCACTCCTTATGGTCTACATCGGATGGAGTTAATAACAATCTTGAGATAAAAACATTTTCTCCAACATTGCTTCCTTTTAAAAAATTTGTTTCAACAATGTGATCCTCAAGATTTATGATGATTAGTCTTGTTCCATTATATCACCCTGCAGCATGGTCAATGTTTCTCAATAGCATTACTTTAACACCAATTTTAAATGACAATCCATGACCTGACAACCCTAAATATTTTATACTATTCAAAAACTTTATAGAATAATGTCTTCGAACAAACTTGGATTTTTTCCACCCTGCAAATAGAATCTGAACTCAAATAAGTTCTTCATTTTGAATGATTACTTTTATTAAATTGTATTTTTATTTTACGAATAAATGAATTTCTGATAAGAAAATAATTTGAATTGAAAATAATGAAATTATTTTTACCTTTAACTATTATTTTTGTTACATAAATTATTTTGATTTTACTAACTTCCATTATATTTTTTGTTCTATTGACTTCGTAACTATTATTTTTATTATTTTACTAACCTCAGTTTAAATTGTTTTTTTTGTTTTATTGGCTTTGTAACTATTATTTTTGTTTCATCAAGTATTTTTATTTTACTAACGTATTTTTGTTTTACATAACTATTTTTAATAATTTGTTTTAAAATTTGGTTCTGTAAATTATTTTTATAATTTTACTCAGTTTAAATTATTTTTGTTTTATTGACTCCGTAACTATTAAGTATTTTTGTTCCATCAAATAATTTTATTTTACTAATGCCTTTTTTTATTTTACATAACTAATTTTAAGAATTTGTCTTAAACTTTTGTTCCTTAAATTATTTTTATTATTTTAGTAACCTCAGTTAATTTTTTTTTTGTTTTATTGACTCCATAACTATTATTTTTGTTCCATCAAATATTTTTATTTTACTAACTTATTTTTTTACATATAAATTCTTAAAATTTTGTTTTAAACTTTTGTTCCGTAAATTATTTTATTTTACTAACCTCTGCATTAAATTATTTTTGTTTTGTTGATTTTGTAACTTTCATTTTTATAGTGACTTGTTCCATAAATTATTATTTTCTTTACTAACCTCCTCTTATATTTTTGTTTTCTTGACTCCGGAACTATTATTTTTGTTTTAGTTACTATTTTTTATATTTAAAGAGAGAAAAATGTTTAAACATAATTTAAAAAATAAGATGATGGCGATGAGAGAAAAAATAGGGAGGAGGCAGAAGAGAGAGAAAAATAGAGAAAATAAGAAGAAGATAGAAGAGCGAAAAAGTGAAATAGTAACTCAAAAATCAATAATTTAAAAGTAAGATTTTGAAGGGATAAATATACCCTTGTCATTATATATATATATATATATATATATATATATATATATATATATTCATAGTTAAATTGATGATTTGATTATTTTATGTGATATGGAAGGACTGAATTGCTATTTTTGAGGTTTTGCTAACAACTAACAAGTGGGTATTATGTGTAAGTTGAATTATCAAGTGTCTGCAGCGCTACTATGTGTTTATGGAATAGTTGTAATTGAAATCTATATATATATATATATATTTAAAGTTGGTGAGGAGCACTATGGTTGTGTCACCTCACCCACTTTAAATAAATATTGATTCTTAGGCATCCATGTAAAACTTTTTATCTTCCAACCATTACATATTAATAATATCTATTAATATTCAATATGATAAGGGGTATTATTACATAGCTATATATAACAATAGATATAACTTCTTCTATTGTCAATAGTATAAGACTTATATTTAAAAAAATTTACAACTAACATTACTTCTAACCAATGTGGGATAAAACTCTTCAAGGTAAGATATTACTTCTAATGACTCATTTTTAACACCATACTTTAACCTTTGATATCTTATTCATCCAAAACTTGATTTGGACAAATAAATATATCATTTCGATGTTCTTGCTGAGTAGAACACATTTGCACAATTACTTTTGTCAACAAACAAATGACACGTAAAGAAATTTGTGCCTCAAGTTGCACAATTTCTTTCACTAAAAACACTAATTTTTTAATAAGTATTATACTTTAACTCTTGATATTTTATTTATCCAAAACTCGATTTTGACAAATAAATATATCATTTCGATGCTCTCACCGAGTAGAGCACATTTGCGCAATTACCTTCGCCAACAAACAAATGACACATAAAGAAATTCGTGCCTCAAGTTACACAATTTCTCTTACTAAAAACACTAATTTTTTGAACAAATATTATACTTTAAGTCTTAATATCTTATTATCCAAAGCTCGATTTGGACAAATAAATATATCATTTCGATCCTCTCACTGAGTATAATGCATTTGCGCAATTACCTTCGTCAACAAACAAATAACACGTAAAGAAATTCGTGCCTCAAGTTGCACAATTTCTTTCACTAAAAACACTAATTTTTCAACAATAGAAGAGATGTATCCCACATTGGTTAGAAATTGATGTTGGTTTAAAAACTTCTATTATAAAGTACCAATAGAAGAAATGTTTCATACATTGGTTGGAAAGTGATGTTAATTTTCAAAGTCACTAGAAAACCAAAAGTTTTTAAAGCTTCCACATGGATACTTAGAATGAAGATTTATTCAAAGGTGGTGAGGTGGCACAACCATAGTGCTCCTCACCAAATTATATATATATATATATATATATATGATAAAATATTTTAACCATTATTACCAATAGAAGATGTATATCTCACATTGGCTAGAAAATGATGTTGAGTTTGAATTATTTTATATTATTACCAATAAAAGATATGTATAACAATTTGTTTAAAAAAATGTTAGCTTTTAAAATATTTAGACTAAAGATTTTCACTTTTACAAAGATCTATCTCACATGGTTACAAAATATTCTACTATTATTACCAATAGAAAATATGTATTAAACATTGGTTAGAAATTGATGTATGTATTAAAAATATTATTATTAATTACTAATTGAAAAGATGTATCATATATTTGTTATAAAGTGATGTTGGTTTTCAAAGTTTTTTGATAAAAGACTTCTACAATTATTGGTTAAAAAATGATATTAATTTTTAATTATTTTAGATTATATAAAAGAATTACTAAGTCCTAAATTATTTTAGATTATGCTAAGATTTTGTTACCAAAGATGATGAACCATAATCTAATAAAGGATTTTGTTACCAAAAATAATGTAGTCGAAATCTAGAAAAAGATTATGCTACCAAAAATAAATAAACTAAATCTAATAAAATATACTAAGTCCTAAATTAACACAAACTAAACAAAAATCATATTTTGACCAAGAAAGGTGAAACAAGACCAAAATAGGTCATGCCTATTTTACCTTTACAATTTCCCCCTTTGTTGAGTCTTTCTGGTCAAATCAAAAGCCAAGTGTTTATTCAACACCAATCAAACCATCTAACCTGCATAGGTTAGAAAATCTCACCTGCATAGGTTAGAAAATCTCACCTCCCCCTGAATTTGTGCAATATATGAAACCAGGAATCATAGGATTCATCACCATCACTATAAACACTTGATCTCTCTCCCCCTATTTGACCGAAAAAGGAAGAGGGATAAACAATCTTTTAGGAACTCTAAAAAATCCAAGATTTTGAAAAACACAATCAAGTGTTTACCATGATTTGATCACACCACTAGCAATAACTGAGCACATCATATCCATATTCAAAACCTCTTAGTTCCACACAAAAATTAGACAACCACTAAATATTTTTCAACATGGAGATTTTTAGAAATTGAGTTGCACAGTTTATATTAGGACAAAATTTCAGTACCAAGCTGATATCCTTACCAATAATGCATGTCCTAAAATTTTATGCCTAAAAACATGATAACTAAAAGCTAGGCAAAAAAAAAAAACAATCACACACAAGTGATAAAGACCAGATCAAAGGATGTAGTTCCTAATGTAACTGCATTGGGAGATGCATTCGCCAAAATTGTGATTTTATGATCAATATGGCATTTTTTTTCTCAACCAGATTTCTCTCCCAAGATCATAAATTTTTCACAACAAAAAATCCATAGGTACTTTATTTCCCTAGGAATATAGCTCTACTTTATTTCAAGCTATAAAAACATGCCACTTGGAACCTTTCACACTATTTACCAAGGGAAGCATTTTTGCATTTGATCAACCCATGAAATCCAAAGATTCATAGTCCCAAAAGAAAGGTGCCACAACCTTGTTCATAGGTAGCTCTTTTCCGTTAGGTAGCTTTCACACTTTTTCAATTAAGGGGAGTCAATTTTCTCAAGATCAACCTATGAGAACCTAAGTTCCATAGTACTTTGATAAATTGCAGCATCCCAAAAATTTCAAAAGGTAGCTCTTTCCTTTGTGGACTTCAAACATACTCAAGAACTGGGAGAGAGAGAGAATTATAAGAAAAATCACAGCTGATATTGAATGCAATTCCCAAGCAACCACAAGAGGCACATACATGTGGAACAATGATCTAGAGTGCCCTCTAAAGACAAAATGCAAGCATGCCTAAATTTTTATTTTTATTTTTTTATTTTTTTTATAATTAACTAAGTGTAAAATCATATGGCACACAAAATACAAGAGATTTCCAAAGATTGAAAAATCTCTCAAAAACAAGACACTTGGCAAATATATCAGCAAGATGATTTTCAGTCCCAACATGTTCAATGCAAACAATTTACATATTCAACCAAGTCTAAAAAAAATGGTGTCTTATATCAATGTGTTTTGTTCGAGAATGATGAACTGGATTTTTGTGCTAAGCAAAATGCATAGGTATTATCAACATACAAGGTTAACACATCAATGTGTAGCACATAATCTTTGATCATTTGGAGCATCCATAAAAGATTTAAGGCTTCTCTAAAAAATATTTTGATAAGCATGCAAATTTTTGAGAATCAACCTTACCTCTTCTCCTTGTGTATATGTCATCATGAATATTACCTATCACTTGAGAGATTGGATGGTTTTTCTGAATACGACTAGGAATGTCATGGCTGCAATCATTCAAATTGGATCAATTTCGAATGTTCAGACTGTTTCGACGCCAAGTTTCGTCAATGTGACTGTCGATGTAGCTACATTCGGAATCACATTGGGTGACACATTATGAATCACATTGGCTGAACTTTCAGAATATGCAGGTTATGTCTGATCATGTGCAGGTTCAATGGTTTCAGATGCTGGTTCTGAAGATTTTGGAGGAGATTCATCATAGAATCGCTTAGCACCAGGACATATATCAAAGGGTTCACAGTATTTGGACTTGCCTTTGTCATTACTACCCTTAGGAACCCACATCTGTTTAAAAACTTTAGTTTGATTTTTCTGAGGATGAGATTTCTGATGCGACTTCGAATGAGACTTCCAATGTGACTTCCAATGTTGCTGCATTGGCTGTTTCATTTGATATTGCATCTGATTTTTTGCCAAGAAAGCCTGCCTAACATCATCCTCATATATAGCCTTTTTCAGAAAACAAAAAGGTTGTATATGTCCAGGCTTATGACAAAAATGACACACAAAATTTTTCTTTCTTGATTTGAGTTTTTCAAAGAAATTTGTATTTTGAAAATTTTGTGTGGGCTGTTTAGGTTCAGAAGTACCTTCACCTTCTCTAACAAATATCTTTGGCATAAAACCAATTTCAGGCTTACCAGATTTACTAGATTTCAGCATCTCATCCATTTTTTGTTGACTTGAGTTCCATTTAGCCATGGTTTCATTGGCTTGGATGAGTTTTTCTTTCAGATCTTCAATCTCCACATCCTTCTTACTCAACAGACTATCCAACCTTGTAAGACACTCTTTTTGTTCTTCATTAGCCTTTTTCTGCAGTTCGTTTGTCTTTCCAAGCACTATAACTTGATGAGCTCTATTTTCCCAATCTTTGTACAGCTCTTTGTAACCTTCTAGCAGGTCTGATTCAGGTTCTCCATCGTCTTCTGTGACAGAGGAGTTAAAACAACAATGATCTTCCCAACTTTTGTCCAATGTAGCTTCTGATGTAGCTACATTCGGAGTCACATTGGCCGAAAATCCTGCAAAATCAGATGGAGAGTTGTGTACATCAGTGAGAGTGATGAGATCACCTAGATCTTCATCATCACTATCACTCAAAGTAGCAGAAAAATTCAAACCCTTCTTTCTCAAAGTATTAGCACATTGATTAGCATAATGCCCAAACCCTTGACAAGCCCTACACTGAATAGAATCAATATTTTTACTTCTAGATGTAGGCTGCTTAGCAAAAGGATTGGTAAAAGATTTTTCAGGGGTTTGAAAAGAACTTTCTTTGGGAAGAAATTTGCTAGGCTCAGTTTTGAAAACTGTTTTGGTGATAGAAGATGGAGATCTGTTTTGCCCCTTTGCTTTCAAAATATTTTTAAACTTTGTTGTTAAAAAATCCATTGACTCTTCACCAAAATCAGATTCCTCAATCTCCTTATGCAATTCAAGAAATCCAGAAGAGATATCAACAACAGAAGGAAAAGCAATACTATCATCAGAAGGAGTAGAAGATATGCACCTTTGCCTTTGTTCTTAATTTGCTCATTGAGGTTTAACTCAAAATTTTGTAGAATGCCAGCAAGTCTTTCAAAACCAATTTTGTCAATGTCATGAGCTTCCTCAATAGCACAAATTTTCACATTAAACTTTTCAGGCAAAGTTCGCATCATCTTGCTAACAAGACGATCATTGGTGATAGGATCACCCAAAGCAAGAGCAGAGTTAGACATATCAAGTAATCTAGCATAGTAAGACATAATATTTTCATCTTCATTCATCCTTGTGTTTTCAAATTGAGTGGTAAGCAGTCTTAACTTAGAACCATGAACACTGGAAGGTCATTCACACAAGGTTTGAAGGGCCTCCCAAACATCTTTAGAACCATGAACTCATAGGGCTAAGGTCCCTATTCACACAAGGTGTTAGCATCAAGAGCTTTGTATGTGGCGGACAAGGCTTTAGAATTAAAAAGGTGTTAGATCAAGAGCTGTTTCTATCATTTTCTATTATTAGACCAATCTGCTTCTTTGGTGATCTTTACATCACCATCATCATCAGTAGTTTTGGGAGGTGTCCAACCATTTAGAACAGCAAGTCACGCTCTCTCATCAATTGATTTGATGAAGATACGCATCTTGACTTTCCAAATAGAATAATTTGCACTAATCAAAATAGGAGGACAGACAACATTCTCATATTGAGAATCCATCACGGCTACAACCAGAATCAACTCTTAGTGATGTCAAGAGAAGGCTCTGATACCAATTGAAAGAACGTGAGTAGCTAGGATTCTCCAAACTGCCTAATGCAGTTTCCAATGTAGCTTGTGAAATAGCTACAATGGAAGTCACAATAGACAGAAAAATAACAAAAACATCGGAAGACTTAATACTAAAGCACGAAATTAATCACAAAAGTTTACCAAACAATCTACAAGTCTATGCTTGTAGATCTAGCCTCATGGCAAAAAAGATTTCACTAAAAACGATGAATTGTTTTACAAAAACTATGTGAAATCACACAAAAAATATTCTCACAAGACAATGAGTCTTGGAGAACAAAAATCTCACATAAACAAGTTAAACTAAACATGGGAAGAAACAAAATCAGCTTCCTTTAAACAAAACAGGAAGACAAAAACAGTTTCAGAATTCTGATGTTACTGCCAATATAGCTGCATTGACAGGAACATGCTGACTGCTGCACTTCGATACTGAAAAATTGCTTCAGAAACACCTCGATTCTGCTCACAGCTTCTATGATTTTTGTTCTTTTCCTGGAGCTCTACAAGAACCACGAATCCTTGCTCCTGAATATATAGTTATGCGTCTCCTACACACACCCAAAAACAGTCCGTCTACTACAAGGAAAATGATTAGTTATTAAGGAAAAAATCAACAACTTACCAATTTAATGGGATTTTATTACCAAATATGAAAGTGGTCAAGAATCTTGGTTTGACAAGGATTTATGCTAAGATTTTGTTACCAAAGATGATGAATCATAATCTAATAAAGGATTTTGTTACCAAAAATAATGTAGTCGAAATCTAGAAAAAGATTATGCTACCAAAAATAACTAAACTAAATCTAATAAAATATACTAAGTCCTAAATTAACACAAACTAAACAAAAATCATATTTTGACCAAGAAATGTGAAACAAGACCAAAATAGGTCATGCCTATTTTACCCTTACAATACATCTTCTATTGGTAATAATGGTATAAGTTATATCTAAAGACTTTGGAAACCAACATTACCCTCTACCAAATGTATGATACATCTATTCTATTGGTAATAATAATATTTGTAAAACTAACATTAATTTCTAACCAATGTGGGATACATTTTTTCTATTGATAATAATAGTAGAATACTTTATAACCAATATGAGATATATGTATCTATTCTATTTGTAACAAAAAGTCTTTAATCTTAAAACTTTTTAAACCAATATTTATTTTTAAATAATGTGAGATAGATATCTTTTATTGGTAATAAGAGTAGAAGTCTTTAATATACGACTTTTAAAACTAACATTTTTTTAAAACAATGTAAGATACATCTATTATGTGGTGATAAAAGTAAAATCTTTTATCAAAATACTTTCAAAACTAAGATCAATTTATAATCAATATAAGATACATCTTTTCTATTGATAATATTAATATAGATGTATTTCATATTGGTTATAAATTAATTTTGGTTTTAAAAGTCATTAGATTAAAAATCTAACATTTTATTACTAATAGAAGAGTTGATATTAAAATATTTATTTTGAGACTTTTAAAATCATTATTTATATTCTAACAATATGAGATATTTCTTTTCTATTTATATAGGTAGTAAAAGTTTAAGACTTTTAAAACAAATATCTCTTTTTAGCCATGTGGTATACATCTTTTCTATTGGTAATAATAATATTTTTAAAACCAATACTAATTTCTAACAAATATGTGATACATGATTCCATAGTAATAACTAATAATAATAGTTTTTATATAAAAAAAACTAGTTAATTTGGTTGACTTCATTTTATAAGTTGTTTTTCTTGATCTTGTAACGAGGTATATCCTTAACTTGTACATGTTGTAATTTAGTTAGTTTACTTTCTAGTTTCTCTAAAGATGTAAAAGTCTTGTAAATTATTCTCCTATTTCACCTAAAAAGCTCAATTTGAACCCCTATTTCACCTTAAATATTTATTAAATAAAATAAATATCTTATACTCCCTCCATTCCACTCAAAAAGTTCTTATTTAAAAAACCTAATTATTAAGGAATATATTAATGCTATTAAAAGTAGTCATAAATCATAATTACAAAAATAGTTAAATACAAAAAATGTGGTTACAACTCAAGTGGATGGTATATATGAAATGTTATAAAAATTGTAAATATATTTTTTGAAAGTAGACTCTTAGAGTGAAACATCTCAAAATAATATAATGGACTTTTTACCTGGAACGAACGGAGTACATATTTCATTGAAAATGTGTATAAGATTGAAACTCAACATTATCTTTCCTTTCCATTTGTCTATGAATGAATGTGTCTTCTCGCTTATAGTTGAATGGTTTCCCCGCTGAATAAATCTCCTATAAAATCGTTTTACGGATCTTTATTAATAAGACGAAACTTCACTCTCTTATAGCTCAATTCACCAACAAACGGTGAGTCGTGTAAGGAAGATACGTCTTATAAAAAATATCACTACTAGAAACATGACATTTACTAACGGAATATTACTGACGGAATTTTCCCGTCAGCAATTACTGACGGAATTTGAAAAGTACCAACGGAGATCCGTGAGTCGTTAATTAGTGACGGAATATTACTGACGGAATTTTTCGACAGCAATTACTGACGGAATTTTAAAATTACTAACGGAAGTCCGTCGGCAAAATCACTTTGAAATGTCGCCATATTTAATGACGGAGTTTCCGTTGGTAATTGTTTGTTTCCGTCACTAATTGATTTATTCCGTCACTGATCAGTGACGGAATACACCGTGATCACGCAATATTTGTGGTGATCTTGTCTTGTTGTGTCCGGGGTGCCGAAGGTGACGTCTAGTTCGACGATGGTTGTCGCGGTAGGATATCTGGCATGTTTTTACCTGTAAAATAAAGCACCGTGAGTGGGTGGGGGTGGCCCCCATAACCCTCAGGTGTGAGAATCAGTATCTTTGTATATAATCAAAGAGAGAAATTGTAATGAAATCTGTAATGAAAAGTTACCTCCTTTTCCTAGGAAGCTTTCCTGCTATTTATAGAAATCTGATGTTGGGCCTCCTGGGCTTCAGTATGAATTGGGCTTGGGCCCTTCTTCCGGCCCAAGCTTCCAAGTAAACTTCGGAGTACACTTTTACTTGTTTGGGCCTGATATTTCGGTGCACTTCAGTAGCCCCCTACTCCTTAGCCCTCGAGGCTAACATCGAGGGTAAGGAGTATAATCTGCTCGTAGTTGCTTCTTGTGATGCTGAGGGTTTTTGAGATTTTGCTTTGAATTTCCAGAAGAGTTTATGTAGCTGACTTTTGAGCTTGGCGGGTGAACTTCGTGTATAATTGATCCTTTGATTGGCGAATTAGACCTCGACCGGCAAGTATAGACATGAAAATAAGATATAGTCTTCAGCATAAAGTCATAATAAAAATTATAATCAGCGTGGCGAGGACCTTCCATAGAATCGAGCCGTAAGGCCATAATAAGATTTATCCTCGGCGTGGCGAGGACCTTCCATAGAATCGAGCCGTAAGGCCATAATAAGATTTATCCTCGGCGTGGCGAGGACCTTCCAGAGAATCGAGCCGTATGGCCATAATAAGATTTATCCTCGGCGTGGCGAGGACCTTCCAGAGAATTGAGCCCTAAGGCCATACCTTCCAGAGAATTGAGCCATAAGGCCATAATAAGATTTATCCTCGGCGTGGCGAGGACCTTCCAGAGAATTGAGCCATAAGGCCATAATAAGATTTATCCTCGGCGTGGCGAGGACCTTCCAGATAATCGAGCCGTAAGGCCATAATAAGATTTATCCTCGGCGTGGCGAGGACCTTTGAGAGAGAGGAAATAGGAGCATGTTTTTTTATGTTTATGCAATGATGAATGGATGATGCACGTGTATGAAATGCTCATGCGGATGCAATGGGTATTTAGTTATGCTGGCCTCTCAAGGAGGATATGTATGAGGCGCTAGGCGCTTGGCCCCTCTCCTCGGCGTCCCGAGGAGGGTGATGAAATGCGAGACAATGCGATCTCGTTAGGTGAGGCAATGCGACCTCGTTTAGTGAGACAATGCGATCTCATTTTTGGCGAGGCAATGCGACCTCGTTTTGGCGAGACAATGCGATCTCGTTTTGGCGAGACAATTCGATCTCGAAATGGCAAGACAAAGCGGTCTTGAAATGGGCGCCAGTGGAGCGTAACGTGCCAAACACTCGTAGAAGCTCGTGCCGAGAGTAACTGTGATGCCAAGCTGGAGCACAATATGAAACTCATGCTGAGTGTAGCCGCAAATGCTGATGAAAGCATGATGAACGTACTAAACACTCGTAGAAGCTCGATCGTGCCGAGAGTAACTCTGATGCTAAGCTGGAGCACAATATGAAGCTCATGCCGAGTGTAGCCGCAAATGCTGATAAAAGCATGATGAACGTACTAAACACTCGTAGAAGCTCGATCGTGCCGAGAGTAACTCTGAAGCAGGGAGCCTAAGCGCAGGTAGGCGCGGTGTACAACTCGACCGCGAGTAAACTCGAGCGGGAGGACAAGGTAGAGCTCGGCCCTGAGTAAACTCGAGTGGGGAGCATAAACGCAGGTAGGCGCGGCGTACAACTCAACCGCGAGTAGACTCGAGCGGGAGGACAAGGTAGAGCTCAGCACTGAGTAAACTCGAGGGGGGAGCATAATGTAAAGCTCGACGTGCACATGTATGAAATATGATCCGCGGCTTCGCATAAGCGCGAGTGAAGTGTGCTCGGGCGCAAGAAATAATAACGAGGCTCGAGCTGCAGCGGCCGGCGTGGCGGCAAGGCACGTGAATAATAATGATAAGCTCGGCAATGCGAGCATAATCGAAATGCAGAGCTGCAGCGGAGCGTAATCTGAGGCGTGAGCTCTGGCACGGGTGTGGCGTGGCGTGCAGGGCACGTGAATAATAATGATCTGAAGCTCGGCAGCGAGTGTATAATCTGAGGCACGAGCTCTGGCACGAGCGTGGCGTGCACGGGCACGTGAATAATAATAATATGGCTCGGCGAAGCGGCGTATCGAGTGCGAGCTGCAGGCGGCGTGGCGTCTTCGGGCACGTGAATAATAATAATATGGAGCTCGGCGAGCGGCGTAATCGAGTGCGAGCTCAGGCGGCGTGGCGTGCACGTGAATAATAATAATATGGAGCTCGGCGAGCATAATCTGAGGCGCGAGCTCTGGGTCCCTTAGTATCAGCCCCCAGTTAATAGGCACGTAACCTTGTAACTAATCACATAATTTGTAGAGGAACGACTCGCGTTCATTGGTCGTGGTTGCCGAGGTTATGTACGTTTGTATTTTGTACCTGAAAGTTTTTTAGGAGCATCTTTGTATAGGCAGAAATCACGTTTTCGTCATTCATATTTTCAGCATTCAATGTTTGTCATAGTCCAGATATATTGATCATATAAGATAAAATTATTTAAATATGTGCCTATTGTGCGAGAATTTAGTAAATTAATCATTGCGGCGACACGTCGCGCTATTAGAAGATACGATGAATTTATAAGATGCAAGTATTTGAGTGTGAAACTTTAGAGAATGCATGCGTCATACTAACATATGATAGGTAGATTAAACATGCTATTTCGAGCTAGTAACATTGAAACAGTAATTTGCGAGCTCTAAGCGAGTCATTTTTTATAGCTATTTGGTATGGCGGGCAAGTAGTTAGCTCGGCAATTAATTTCAATTCGGCAAATAAATTTCAGCTTGACAATTAATTCAATTCGGCAACTAATTTCAGCTCGACAAATGTTTTCAATTTGACAAATAAAGTTCAGCTCGGCAATTAATTCAATTTGGCAAATAAGGTTCAGCTCGGCAATTATTTTAATTCGACAGATAAATTTTAGCTCGGCAATTATTTCAATTCGACAGATAAATTTTAGCTCGGCAATTATTTCAATTCGACAGATAAATTTTAGCTCGGCAATTATTTCAATTCGACAGATAAATTTTAGCTCGGCAATTATTTCAATTCGACAGATAAATTTCATTGTATATATAGGTACATTCATGTAATAAATAATTATATTAACATAAAAATTAAATATGTTGTGGGGTAACAATTAAAAAATAAAAAATAAAAATCATATATGATGAATAATTATACAATGGTGTACGATCAATTGCCTTTATCGTTTATATGTCATAAAATTAAAATTGTTACTTTATTAAATGGAAAGGCATGCTTCATTATGGAATGATGAGACCATATAATTAATAGGCAGTGGGATAATTCATGTTTGAAATGGTAGAGAAAGTCAACAATAGTGGGCAAAAAACAAATAATAGGATGAATAACACCTGGGAGAAGCGGAAGATATTATCAAGCGCCCGACAAAATGATGGCCATACTGATATAATAATAGCAGCGCAGCAGGAGCAGGTTTATTGGGAAATGACAATAGCTCAGCAGGTACGTCAAGCCACAGACATGTCGTTTCTTCGTCACTTGCGCATGGCTGGTGAGCGGAATATTAATGGCGAAGCTTCAGCGATTTCAGGCAGACCGTAAGCGAGCATTTCTGCTCCGTTTGCGGTGATTCAGGTGGCATTGGACTCGTCTGGTTAAGGCGCACCCTCTAGAGGTATGCTTTTCTGCTTTGGCGCGATAAAGGGAAAAATCTTGTTTGTTTCACAACCGGCATGGAGGTGGCGTCCAAGAGTCCGGCCGCTCTTGGCGGTGTGTGGAGTAGTATGGTTGCTCCGTTTACAGTGATTTTGGTGAACGGGATGGCGATTTGTGGAGATGGCGATTTTTGTGGTTGATTTGGAGGAGGGAGATATGGCGGTTGGGTTTGAACAGGTAGGTTGGGAGAAAGGCGATTTGGCCGGAGCAATTTTAAGAAGGTGGTGTGGCCGGCTGGAGTAGTCTTGACTGGTTGGATGTGGATTGTTTGGCAGAGGGAGAGGAAACGCTTGGAAGTGCGTGGTGGATTTGGCGAAGACGGGGCTACTGGGTTTTGGGGCGGAAGGATTCGCCGGTTGAAGAAGATGTAGTTTCACCTGAGATGAAGGCCGTGGTGACTGAGATTGCGGCTGAGACGGTTTGGACGATGAAGAGAAGCGGCCAGTTCACCGGCTCAAGCTTCTTCGGGCCGTGTTTTTCGGTGGTATTCCGGCACCCTTCGAACGGAGTGTTTTTCGTTTCTCGGCAACGGAACCAAACTGATCACGCAATATTTGTGGTGATCTTGTCTTGTTGTGTCCGGGGTGCCGAAGGTGACGTCTAGTTCGACGATGGTTGTCGCGGTAGGATATCTGGCATGTTTTTACCTGTAAAATAAAGCACCGTGAGTGGGTGGGGGTGGCCCCCATAACCCTCAGGTGTGAGAATCAGTATCTTTGTATATAATCAAAGAGAGAAATTGTAATGAAATCTGTAATGAAAAGTTACCTCCTTTTCCTAGGAAGCTTTCCTGCTATTTATAGAAATCTGATGTTGGGCCTCCTGGGCTTCAGTATGAATTGGGCTTGGGCCCTTCTGTCGGCCCAAGCTTCCAAGTAAACTTCGGAGTACACTTTTACTTGTTTGGGCCTGATATTTCGGTGCACTTCACACCGTCACTGATCAGTGACGGTTTTCTCCGTCACTATTATAAAAAATTAATGATTTTTTTGTAAAATAAATTATACTTGTTTCATGCCAGATTTAGTGACGGAGATTCCGTCACTAATTGATTTATTCGTCGATCGGTGGCCGAATACGTCTGATCCGTCACTGATCAGTGACGGTTTTCTCCGTCACTATTATAAAAAATTAATGATTTTTTTGTAAAATAAATTATACTTGTTTCATGCCAGATTTAGTGACGGAGATTCCGTCACTAATTGATTTATTCCGTCACTGATCCGTCAGCGATCGGTGGCGGTTTTCTCCGTCACTATTATAAAAATTAATGATTTTTGTTGAATAAATTATAATTGTTTCATTCCAGATTTAGTGACGGAGATTCCGTCACTAATTGATTTATTCCGTCACTGATCAGTGACGGAATACGCCGTCCTGATCCATCACTGATCAGTGATGGTTTTCTCCGTCACTATTATAAAAAATTAATGATTTTTTGTTGAATACATTATAATTGTTTCATTCCAGATTTAGTGACGGAGATTCCGTCACTAATTGATTTATTCCCTCACTGATCAGTGACGGAATACGCAGTCCTGATCCGTCACTGATCAGTGACGGTTTTCTCCGTCACTATTATACAAAATTAATGATTTTTTTGGTAAATAAATTATAATTGTTTCTTAGTATAAAAATATTATAATCATTTTAATGAATGATATTTTATCAATTTATAGTTCATCATTTAGTTGATATTTTGGATATTTTAAGTGAAAAATGGTTTTATAACAATCAAAATAATTTTTTTTGAAAAATTATATTATTTAAAAAAAACTAAAAAAATATAATAGTGAGATTTGGTTAATAATTAATGTTTATCATTAATTGAACTTGCATATATGGGATGGGTATACATTTAGTTAATCTTTTGATTTTTAAAATAATTTTGAATTATAATTTTTGAAAATAATTAAAATTATTTTTTAAAAATAATTGTATTCCATATGTCCAATTCACCTCCTCTGTTCCCCTTCAATTCTATCAGTCCAATCCGCCTCCTTCGCCAGCCACTCACTCTGGCTTCTCCACCCCAATTCGGTTTCATAGCCGAGCTCCATCATCAACTAGCGCCACCGCGGTGCACCTTTCTTTCTCCGACTTCCCAGTCCGCCACCATCTAAGCCGGCGACAGCCCAATTCCAGCGCAGCCCTTGCCTTAGTTTGACATTCACCCAATCGAGCTCCACCGTATCCACTACTGTGATTCTCAACCCCATTCAACCATAGCTTTCTTCTCTCGCAAAATCTTAGCCCTAGCCTCCTTTTGAATCAGTTTTGAATTCCGCTTCGTCTTCACTCAGATCCAACGAACCAAGAAGGCAATGAAATCGACTGATCAACTTCTTTCCACATAGGAGCATCAGCCTTTTCATCCTTCCTACCCCAAGAAGGCAATGAAATCGGTTGATCACTATCTTTCTTAGAAGCTATAGCACCCCAATCCAAAGATCTTGAAACTTCTTGTCCCCAAACACTAGATTTTGGCCCTGCTGTACTAGCCCCGACATTCTGTTTTTTGTCGCCTACCCATTTGTCATTGTCATTCTTGCTATTCCAGGAACTTCATTCAACTTCTTTAACCTTGTTGCCCCAAGAAGTTCCCCATGATGTTGGCTAGTCCAGATTTTTCTCAGATTTGGCTGCAGTCCAACAAGTGGTCTGCTCACTTCGGTCCACCAAAGGTTGACTGTCATTAACAACTTTCTTCCCCCAAGAAGTACTTGACCCAGGCTGATCAATATCTTTCACAGATTCAGGTCCTCCCCAACCAGTGGATCTATAAAGTTCTTCGTTTGACCACCCACTTGACTCAACATTTTTCTTAGATCCCACTGCATCACAATCACTTGTCTGATCAGTTCGGTCCACCTTGTCTGATCACTCAACATTTTTGTCAGATCACGATGCATAAATTGGATTTGGTAATTTAATAATATTATATTATAAAATATAATAATATTTAACTAGTTTTACACCCGTGCGTAGAACGTGCTCACATTTTTTTTATTAAATTAAATTCAAGCAAAATAAATACTATAAATTGAAAGTATAAATTAATAAAATATTCAAATAAAATTGTTTTGTATATTTAATAAAATAAATTCAAGTAAAACAAAGACAATATAAATTATGTGTATTTATAAGCTGATAATTAAAAAAACAAAAACAAAAATCCTAGATATAAATACAACTCAAACTTTTTATCTAAACCCTAATCTTACACACCTCACGGCACTGACTCCATACCCGCTCTCATCGCACGACAACTCCATCATCACTCATCTCTTCCTTCTTCGCTTCCAGCCAGATCTGGTAAAGCAACCCAAGCGCCGGCCTCGTTCAATCTTCTCCGGCTTCATCTCCGTCTCCAAGCCGCACCAAAAATGGGTCGTGACCCGTTATAACCTAAAACAATACGGGTCAAAATGAGTTGAGTTGAGTCGAATCAGGTCGGGTCGAAGTGGATAATGAGTCGGAACATGTCGACCCGTTTCGACCCTTGGACCGGACCGATTTTTGACAGCTCTGATATAAAAAAATTAAAGAATCCACTTTCAAAAATTAAAATATAAAAATATCATTTTAATACTAATGTGCTACTAAAAATATCATTTTATTAAAAAGTTTGACTTTCAAACAGAGAATTTTTGCCCGAAATGAAGAGAGTAATATTTAACTAATTTCACACCGGTGCGTATTTATAAGTTGATAATGATAACTAAAAAAAATAAAAACAAAAACCCTAAGTATAAATACAACTTTTCTTATCTAAACCCTACGCTCACCCCCACTCCCTAAACGGCGCTCACTCTCTCTCCAAATGGCGATCTCATCTTTCTGGTTCGCACTCACGCCGGGGTCTCTTTTTCACTCTCTCCGTCATCTTGCCGCTGCCTGATCAATCTGCTGCGCCACCGCCGCCATCGCCAGCTCCGATTTCTTCCCCTGTCTCCTACTGATTTCATCTGCTTCGGTGGGTTTGAAGCAAACTCTAGGTCGGCACTTCTCTTCCTCAAAAATTTCTGCAAAGTTCAAGTAAGCTTAATCTTAACGTTTCTTCAAGCCTTCATTTAGGCTTCAGTCAGAAAGGGTTGATTTATTGTCTTTGCAAAATCAGATCTTGAGTTTTTATGATAAATGTAAAGAGTTTCTTGATGCATGCTTGTTGTTTGATGAAATGTCTGTTAGAAACGTTTTTATTTGGAACACATTGATGTACAGATTGATAGACTGTGGGGGGAAGTTGGGGTCGCGGGGTTTTAACTGTGAGACCAGTTAGTTCGACAACCAAATAATATAAATAGGAAAAATACGCAACCAAATAAGAAAAAAAAAGAAATTTTATGTACCAGACATTAGATCTTTAGAGAAAGAAATTTTATGTTCATAGTTTGACCCTCTTGAAACATTCAAACATAGTTTAATTAGTCCATTTAGCATACATATGTTGACGGAAGTTTATAAAAAATGTAGATAACGAGATTGGGTGTCTACAGATGCTTGAACTCAAAATTTGTAAAATTTGAAAATATTCATTTGCAATAGATCAAAAAGTTAGGTTATAGTCCCTGCTGTCCCTAAACTGGTGTCATTTTTTATTTCAAGGAAATCAAGGATGTTAACTTTTTAGAAATTTTATTGGTAGATACATGTTACTACACCATGTCCACTTTATTCATTGCCAGCGGTGATTCATAATTTTGCACATGATAGCTTGTGAAGGTGAATCTAGTAAAAGAATAAATACTTTAAAAGGTAACTTCTTGCCTATTTTTTACAATGTGGGTTGCGTATTTTTCCTATTTATATTATTTGGTAAGAAAAGTGAGTATTTATTAATGTAGTTGTTAGTTTTAAATTTGTGTTTGATAATTAGTTGGTAGAATTAGGGGTAAAATTGAAAATCACAAAAAAAAATCCATTTATTATAAATTTATAATGTAACATGTATGTAATTAGTAGGTAAGAGAAAGGGTAAAAATTACAATACCATCTTATTCAAGTACTCAGCCATCTCCTTTGGCTGAAATCATTAATTAGTACACACTAAAGTATAAATCAAAAACATATGCAAGCCTTATCTCTGGACAGCCCTTTCAGAAGAGAGGCAGAGGGGATGTCACACTTTCTGCTTGACATGCCATTTAGCCAAAAATTCCACTTAAATTTAGTAAAGAATCAAAGTCAATCATATTGTACTTTATCAAAGAATATACACCTTTCCACATATTCAATTCCTTCTATGGCTAAATCAAAAAGGGGCAAGTGATACCAAAGTTGCTTCTCCTTAATCCCAAACCTTACCAACCACTAAAGGCACACATAAATAAACCAATCACACGTGATAATATGTAAAAACAGAGACATGAAATCGGCAATATTTTGGATATTCTCAGTGTCGATGGTTTTCTTTGTAGAGGACCTTTTATTTGGAGATGCTCCTTATTCTTTCCATTCTACTATTTACCCTTCAAGATGCCTCATTTTGCGTTTCCCCAATGACAACCATTGATTTACAATATCCCTGGATAGCTGTTTTGCTGCAATAAGAAAATGGCCACTGTAAGTTCGAACAAGCTCACTTACCAGAGGTCCAAAATGAACTGCAGTTATGACAAACATACCCTGTAAAGGCTTCAATGCGGAAGCCATAGTTAGGTACAACTGCCCTATCTTCGTTGTCATCTGCTTTAAACCACCGAAAGTAGTCTGGTACAGAGTACCTGCTACTGCTCTAAAAGCAGTACAAACCATTTGTTCCAGCAATAGATGGTTGTCACAATAATTGTTTGGTACAGTCTGATACATACAATTTTTTTTTTCTTTTTGAAAAGTAACAGACAAATCTTAAAATTTAATTGTCGTGATTCCTTTAAGATTTCAAGAAAAACACAATCTAACCTGTTCTTCCGTAAACTTAATCTCATGGTTAGCAGCAAGGCCAGCCAAATCATGCTCCATATACTCGAATACCAGGTACAAGCTACATGACATTCTTGAAGTAACCAAACCCTCCAATTTTATGACATTAGGATGATACAGCCTCCGCAAAATAATGATTTCTCTTGCCATAAATTTCACACTCTCAGGTTCTAAATGATCAAACCGAACCTTCTTTAGCGCAACAAATTTACCGTTCGTATGGAAAATGTTAATTAAGTTGGAATAAAAGTGAGATATAAGCTAAGTTCACAGAAACACACACACATACACACAGCTTTGAGGAGTTTTAGATCTTACTCCAATGCTCCGAATAACCCACAAACTCACTGCCATCAGTAATCCTACACCATTTTTATTGAAGGCAAGAGATTCTTCAAAAATTATGCCCGCATATCCTATTCCAAAAAGCAATGCCATGGAGACATCCTGTACCATGAGATCTATCACATTAATTTGGTTATTCTACAAATCAGTATACGTTATATTGTTATCCACATGGGAACTTCATTACCAAGCATAAAATGAAGTTGTGGGAAAATACCTGGTTTGCAGCTACCCAGGAATGATTAATTGCCACTGTTCCTGTTAAAGCTGCTGCAAGAATTGCAAGAGCTTTTAGCAAATCAGTGTTTGGCTGGTAAGTGTCTTCAAAATCTTGAGAGCTAGTTTCATCCACTGAACACAAAGGGTCACATGCTCCAGATGATGGCGTAAGATCCTGATATATGCTAAATATCAATATGAAGCGTAAATTAATGTAAACTGGATCAAGATTCCATGACTATATGATTGCTACATTAAATGGATTCTGCAATGCTATGTTAACTAATAGTAATAATGATTGTAGGTAAAGAAATTCGGTCCCGACGTCGATTTTCTTGACGTATTTGTTAGCACACACACACTACTCAGGGTGCTCCTGGTCAACCTCGTCAGTGGGTTGATCAAACTGCCGAGTCTACATTTGTAAGTATCAAAATTCTTAATATATATCAAACTGGATCATATATCTATTATGTTTGATGTTTTATTAATTATTGTATTTTTTTTAATGACAGAATGCCTTTAAGATTGCAAATGAAGAGGCCACCCAGGGCCGCACTGAGAGTTCAGAGGGAACTCCCGTTCCTGCTTCGTCGAAAATAGAATTATGGCAGAGAGTTGCGTCACAAGGATGAAAAAAAAGGGGGAATAGACTTTACGGATTGGGGGACTATGGTGCCACTCTGCTTTCATCCACAGTCTCTTCTCCGAGTTTGTCGTCATCGGGAGGATCAAATGCTCCGTTGGACGAAGCTTCGTAAGCCAAGATGGATGCATTGGAAGCTAGGATGGCGCAGTAGGATGAAGCTATGGCTCGACGAGATGAACAAATGGCTGAGCAGGCACGTGAAATAGCAGAGATGCACGCCCAGATGGCCGCTTTTATGCATGGATCTTCGTCCACTCGTACCAGTCCCTAATTCCTTTACATAATTTCTTTGTGTCGAATATTCAATACAATCGTAATTAACAAAAGATTTGGGAAACGAATTTTATGTAATAACATTTTGTTCTATTTAATGTTTTAGTTTTGTAGTGCAATTCATTTTTGTCATGAGCCTATTATATATATTTATGATAAATCAGGTACCTAAAAAAATTTAATTTATATAAAAAAATTATTTTTCTTTTTAATTTTACTGACGGAAATAAATGTTACTGACGGTATATTCCGTCGGAAATTACTGACGGAAATGGAAATTGCTAACGGATACGTTCGTCGGTATTACTGACGGAAATATATATTACCGACGGAGTAATCCGTCCGGAATTGCTAACGGAAATTGAAATTGCTAACGGATACGTTCGTCGGTATTACTGACGGAAAAATATATTACTGACGGAGTAAGCCGTTGGGAATCACTAACGGATATGAAAATTGCTAACGGAAACGTTCGTCGGTATTACTGACGGAAATATAAATGCGACGAGTAATCACGTCGGAAATCATGAAAATTGCTAACGGAAACGTTCGTTGGTATTACTGACGGAACTAACATTTGCTGACGGATCTCTGACGGAAATGTCTGTTAGCAAAAACCGACGGAAACTCATTTCGTCAGTAATTACTGACGGAAACGAAATTCCGTCAGTGATTACTGACGGAATGAGTTCCGTTTGTGATCACCGACCAAATTTACCGACGGATTACTGACGGAACGGTTCCGTCAGGAAAGCCAGATTACCGACGGAAATGTTAAATTAGTGACGGAAATTTCTGTTAGTAATTGACGTTTTTCTAGTGGTGTATCCATAATACCGTCTTACCCAAATTTTTATCTACCCCATTGTCATCTTTTTTTTATCCTTTCTAAATGTGAGCTAAAATATAGTGTTTTATTTGTCAAATGATTCAACATTTCAACTATGTTAATTCTTGCGTCAAAATGGCCATTGAAAATTTCCCTTGTGTATTCTCTGTGACTCATTCCTTGGGGCAATAACAACACGACTTTCTTGTTACACCCATTTTAAATTATGTGAAGTGAAGTTTGATTCCGTAACATATTTTATTGTTATAATTTTAATCAAATTTGAGTGTCTTTCAAAAGGACCGATTTGTGCTCACAAAATAGAGTTTTCAAAGCCCAAACATGAAAATGGTGTGTATATTATAAAAGGCTTCAAAATTAGAAAAATTCATGGCTTAAAAATCAAACTTGTGTGTTTGCGCTTTCATGCCAACTTTGAGTCTTCTTTCAAAATTTAATTTTTTTTCAACATAAAATAGGTCTTTTTCTTAAATCAAAACATTTAAATCTTTTGTCCATTTTAAAATCCCATGTGCTATTTCTCAGTATATCTTAATTTGCATTTGCTCATTCATTACATTAGGTTCTATACTTAGTGGCTAAATGAGTTGCGTATCAGTTAGCATGGCAACTGTGTATAAAACTTTTGCTTTTAGAATAGTTTTTAGACTTCACAGGTTTCGGCAGAAGACTTTAGCAAAGGCTTCACCAGCAGACTTTATTTGCCTTCGGACAACATGACGTGTCAAGCTTATCAGGATGTCCAACTCTAATCAAGGTTCTAAAAATCGTTAGGCGGCCGCTCGGCGGCACATTAGGGCCTAGCGCCTAGGGGACTAGTCAGGGCGTAATCGTGGCCTAGGCGGGGCCTAGAATTAAGGCATAATTACCATTTTTTTTTATAATTTACATCAAAGATCAAACACATTGAATACAAATTTAATTTTTTTTATGTTTGTCATTTTATCAAATACTTATCTATATTTGTAAAATGAACAAAAATATACAAACCTACCATTAATCCCAAATCTCAACAACCCCAATGCAATAAACCAGCCAAGTTTAGAACTAAAAACAAAAAAGATATTACTCCAGTTCGCCTCCCCCATTACCTCCCTCTCTGCCTCACCATTACCACTCTCCCTTTCTTCTCCGGTAACCGCATGCCACAAAATCAAAGCTACAAATATAAATTAAGGTCGGCGAGGTTTGGCGTAGATGTCGACTTGGTCGATTAGGCGGCAACTAAGAAAGTCGCGGCGGCAGAGAGGGGCCTAGCGCCTAGGCGGGGCCTAGGCGGAGCTAGGCGGGGAGTTTTAGAACACTGACTCTAATGGATTAATTAATTAAGCTATCTTTGGCTTAGATTTGAATTAATCCATCATCATCAACTCCTGACTTCCAAGACACACGCATTTTCAGCTTTTCCAAAGAATGAAGACTTTCGCCTCTTGAACATAGCAGAGCAGGTTTACAGTCTGACACAAACAGACTATATCAACTACTGCAGATCTGCAACTCTGTATGTCGCCCACCTACTAGTTCCAGCACCTACTCCTCTTCATACCCTGATCAGTTCCAATTGGAGATAAAGTCAACAAAGCAGCTCTAAGCATTTAAAGCATTTAACCTAATAGAGTTGTTACTCACTTCGTCCTCTCCAGCGGTCTCAAAAATGCTCCGACCTATATATACTGTCATTGAAGACTGAAGAAATTAATGCTCTGAATTTATTCAACAATATCAAGTCATCATACTCAGTGCATTCAAGAAATCAATAACTGGTTAACGAAGTCCTCAACAACAACAAGAAGATCTGCATCAACAGTTAATCTTTTACTTCTTATTGTTGTATTCATTACTATTCTTTTGCACCTTGAATATTCTGTTTTACCAGATATTCGATTCCCCCACCCCCTAAACACCAATCAAATATTTTGTATACGGTCCATTAGAGATTTCTGTAATAGAATTAGTGAAAAACATAGTGCACATTCAAATCCAAAGTTGACTGCTTTGGTGGTGGAGTAGCACTCTTTATAGTGCAAACCATCTCAAAATACATGTGTTACATGTGTTTTGTTGCTTACTACTTTATGCTGATTATCTTCGTCTTAACTTATTCATTTGAACCGAAAACTTCAGTAAACAGCCAAGTCTACTGGCACCAGCAGACTTAGTCTGTCTTCTTTACAAGTCTTCCGTTACTTCAACATTTTCAATAGGTTGTAAATACTTGTTTTAGGATCTATTACGAAAAGTTTTTAAGTGTTATTATGTTATTCAACCCCCCTCTAGCCTAATATTGTGTCATTTGGGACTAACACCATGGCTACTAATTTCTAGGGGTGTAAGTGGTTCGGTTTGGTTCGGTTTATGTCAAAACTACAAACCGAACCGCACTCGATTGGTTCCAAAAATCTCAAACCGAACCGAACCGAGTAATGTTTCGAATCGAACCGAACCACTCGGTTTGGTTTTTTTTTGTTTTGTAGTTTATATAAATACAAATTCTAAAATAAACACAAACAATTGAAGAAACAATAGTTCTCCAACAATCAAGATTTTGTTTGGTTTAGTATGTCTGTATTTGTGTGTGTGTGTGTGTATATATATATATATATTATGACTAAATCAAAGCACTAGATTATGCATATAAGATGATCCAATTGTTTAAAATAGTTAACAAATGTAATATAATATATATTATAATAAATTAATTAAAATATATAAGTTGGTTTGGTTTGATTCGATACCAAAAATTACGAACCTGTAAAGAATTTAGGATACTTACAAAACCAATTCGGAGCCACACCAAATTATCATTACGTGACTTTGTAACAATACCCGTCTTCGACTTTGGCAGTAGACTTACAATATACCAAAGTTGAATATAATATGTTAACAATCATATATTGCTAAGGAATCACCTGCAACACACAAATATAACAAGGCAATATATAGAGAAAATTGTAACGGAGTATCCTCGGCTCAACGGAGCCTAACTCGAATTTGTTTAGGGCTTATAATGCCTAGGCTCAGATCCCCACTGGCTATACACGAAATATACCAGTCCAACTAAAGAGTTCACAACCGAAAGGGACAATCTTCCAAGGATTTCACCCAACAGTGAAGACAAAACCCAGCCTTCCAACAGAAACCCACAAACCCGATTAACCCCCCTCATAGAACACTCGATTCAGGGACCTCAAGAAACTAACGGTGTTTCCCTTCACAAAACTTCACCATTCACAGCTTTAAGAAGCAAAAGAGAGAGATGGAGAGATCAGTTAGTTTACCCGATTGTGTGTACCTACAAGGGGCGAGACATAGGGAGTATACAGGGCCAAGATATGGCAATCAGCCGCGAAGAATCAGCCAGAAGAGCAATCGCCACGCTGATAGAGAAGAAGAATGGAGGAGTCTGATCTTTTGGGTTTCACGGAGACAACCCCCAAAAATAGACCGAAGACAACGAGTGCAGCAAGAAACAACAACAAAAGAGAGAAACGGGCGGGTTTTTGATTTTGGGTTGCTGGGTTGGGCTTCTTAAGTGGGTTGCCCAACAGGCGAAGCCAACACTTACAATGAACAGAAACGAGCGTTTTTTTCCAATTTTTGAAACCGAAACCGAACTTCTTTCGTCCAAAACTGAACCAAACCGACTGATTTGGTTTGGTTCGATTCGGTTCCGTAGTTTGGTGGTTCCGATTTACACCCCTACTAATTTCCATGCTAATTTACTTGTTCAAGCCATGAAAAATTTATATTTCAAATGTTAATCAATCAATAATATATTTTGGGTATTTTGATAATTATTTGGTTAGAGTTAAACTTTAAAGTTGACTATATTTTGCTAAGTCAAAGCCTAGGATGTTAGTTTGACCTCTCATCATCTATCTATCACATGACATTACGGATACCATTTAGTGACTTAAATTTACACATATGAAATAACCCTTTGACATGCCATTTCAAGACTAAGAACCATGAACCGATAGACCGAACATTAGATATCAGACTAGTAACCTCTGAAACAGAAAGAGTGAGTTGGGTGCCTAACACCTTCCTAACTCGTAACTTAGCCCTCGAACCCTAGAGTATAGGTTTTCTTTTGTTTGTTTTATAAACGAATGTGGTGACTCTTGTTGTATTTATTTGAGAGTTCTAATTTGAGGCCCATCGTACTTAATGCGCTTAAGTTTAGAACCACTTTCACATTAATGTAATACGATGAGAGTTTGAAAAATGGTTCTCACTATGGCTAAGATCTAATCAGATAAAAAGTGTGACAAGGATTGAGAGATAGATTATTCCAAACAATTCTATTTAGGAAATAAAATGAAAAGAATTTAATGTGTTATGCTCACGAAAAAGGGACAAGACACCACACTATGTAAAAGTCTGATGTGGGCACCAACAATTGTGCTTATATAGCAAACATCAATGCCAAGGTTGTTGGAGTAATATATGAAATCAGAGGGATGCTTTTTGTAGAAGTCTAAAAGAAAACGATTTCTAATTAAAGTATGATTTATGAGCTCAGCTCTATAAAAAAACAATCATGTTTCTCACCTAATTTCCAAATATGATAGCAAAAGAACTGCAAGTAGTACCCTTTAACTTGATGTTGCTAAATGCTAATAGCCCATGCCCTCCAATGACACGGTTTGTTCCAAACTGCATCTTCTACAACACAACCTCCCTCCTATATGTTATGAGAGAGATTGCATTGAAGAACAGATGCTCATAATTTTCAACCTCCAGATCGATTACATTAGGGGTGGAATCGGGACGGGACCCGTCCCGACTAGCCTTATCTCGATCTTGTCCTGATAGAATTCGGGATTTCAATTTCTTTCCTGATCTCGTTCTCGATAAGTGTCGGGACCCGATGTGTCGAGATCCCGACAATTTGAGAGATAAAAATCTCGTAATCCCGACTATAATATTTATAAACAATATTCCTGACACTAAAATATTTTTAAAATATCTACATCATGATTAAGATTTCAGACTGTATTTTTACAAATATACTTCAATATTCACTTAATGGTGAGCTTTGATGAATCTGTCATTATGAACAAAATGCACCCCTCAATGAGAAGAGTTGCACTAAGTGCATAAACTTTATAGACAAAAAAACCCACAAAATTGTGAAAATAAATTTAACAAATACCATTAAGTAATTTTAGCAAGCACAAAATAAATATTGTTTGAAAGATAGTCTCTTGGCTTGACAACAGTACGCACTCAAAATATTTTAAAAATATTTAAAAAATAAATAAATAAATAAAAATTAGTCGAAATGGGTTGGGAATCCCGATGGGATTGATATATTTCCCGAATCTCGTCCCGAAATAAGTCGGGACGGGCGAGACTTTTTGCCAGCCCTAGATTACATTATACTTCTTTCATTCCAGCCAAAGATTCCATGTTTGAAAATTTTAATCGTTAAGGGATTTATAAGTATGGTGAAGGAGGAGCTGATGGCGACAGAGAGAGGGTTAGGAGGGAGAGAGAAGAGAGAGGGAGAAAACGATTGGGTGTAGAGAGAGAGAGCGATAGAGAGAGGAGGGAAGTTATTGTTCCGTTTGGATGTATTAATTTTTAACTCAATAAATATTAGAATTTTATAGAATTTAAATAACTTGGAATTTACTTTCAAAATCATAGAAATTTCATAGTTTGGATAATGTGTGAAATTCAATTGTAATTCTACATTATAGTTAAAATAAAATTTCATTTGTATATCAAGTATCTAGTTTAGTCTAGTGATAATTAATGACAATGACTCAAACCTTTCTAACAACAAATTTGTGAGACAATTTTTTTATTAGTATTAGTAAATAACATATCGAGGTGGTTGGATGACGAAGGTGGTAGACGGTGGTGGCTGGAGGCAAATGCCTGAGATGACTATGGCGGAGGTCGATGGTGGCTGGTGGTGGTTGTCGGAGGTGGCGGTGGTCAGAGGTGGCAGCCAGTGGTGGTGGTCGGAAGTTGTGGTGGTGATGGTAAAAGAAAGGTGGGTTGTTATTGTTTATAATAAATGATCAAATTTTAGAATTTAAATTCTTAAAATTTTTGTATATAATTAGTTTTATGGAATTGAGGCATTTGAAATTTCAACTCAATTTTAAATATGTTGCCAAACGACGAAATTGGTTTTGGAGGCCTCAATTCCAATTCCAAGCTATGAAATTGGGTATCTAAACATACCAAAAGGGGAGAAGAAGCTGTTGTAACTCAACGTGAGTAGTTTGAAAAGGAAAACGTTGTCCACAAAAATAGTCTCGTGAGTTTTACTCCCTCAGTTCTACCCAAATAGTTTAAATTTGAAAAGTCTAATTATTAAAAGACATAAAACAAATATTAAAATTGGTCATAATTACAAAATTGTTTGAGCATAATCAATATGTTAATATTAAATGTGGATGATAAGTTGAAATGTTATGGAGATGATAAACATATGTTTTAAAAAAATGTTTTTTAAGTGAAACATCTAAAATAGTATAGTGGATCATTTGTTCAAAACATATGAAGTAATGAGAATAAGGAAACAATGGTTTATAAAGAAATAACAAAAAGAAAAAGAAATAAAAATGAATGCATTACCGGTATTAGTACTTTCTAATTATAGATGTGTGATTCTAACTTTGAAAAAAGGTAGCATGATTTAAAGAGGGATATTAAGAGAAAAGAGAAAAATAATCAAACAAGTAAACAACTCATCAACAATAATTGCACTTAAATAAATGCATATCAGTCTTTTTATAAGTTTTCTTAACAAATTTCTCAAACATAATTTATTTTGGGATAAAGGTAGTAAGACATTAATGTACACATGACCAAAAAGCTCTAACTTAACTGGTACTGCTAACTTTTTTAACAGAGAGGTCGAGCGTTCAATTTTTACTAGAGGTATTGTTGCTCAAGTTTCACCAGAGGCATCATTGTTCTAGCCGAATGACACTATCTTATATACTTTGTAGCTTTTCAAGATAAATAGCACTATTAAGGGTTGTGATAAGGTCAATGTCCCCTCCAACCTTTTTTTAAAAAAATAAAAAATTAATGTACACGTGTTACTAAAATGAACAAAGAATATATTTTTTAAAGTTTAGTAAAAAATGATGAATGATAATTTTGAGATGGAAGAAGTTGTATCGACGGACTGAGTTAACAAAGCCATAAACATTTTTTATTTATATTTCTTTGGGTACAAAGATATAGATAAATTTATGGATTCTTACGCGAAGCAGGGAGAGAATTTTTCGGGAGAAATTCGAGTCGGTCATCTCTGGACAATGTTTAACCGTTTTACATTCTGATATTTTTTTTGGAAACTGAAAAGGCACGTCATGCATCGCGATGCACAACGTCTCTTTTTCTAATTAAAAAAAATAAGAAAATTTGTAGGCCGGTCAACTTTTTGAAGTTTCTAATCGCTAAAGTATTTATTTTTTCAACCGTAAAAAGTCACTTTAGGGGCAAAATGACTACGATACCCTTAAGGAACCGAAGACACGCTACGAAAGTTAAATTTTGCACCGCGATACATCAATTTTATTGCATCATTTTTTGCACCGCGATAAAACACTTTTTGTACAGCAATGAAATACTTTATAAACCGCGATACATAAGTCTTAATTACCTAATCCAAATTTGCACCGCGATGAAACCATTTTTGAATCACGATGAAACAATTTTTAAACCACAAAACATAAGTCTAAATTACCTAATCCAATTTGAACCTCGATACATGAGTCTTTATTACATAATCCAAATTTGCACCGCGATGAAACAAGTTTTAAACCGCGATACATAAGTCTTAATTACCTAATCCAATTTTGAACCGCGATACATAAGTCTTTATTACATAATCCAAAATTGCACCGCGATGAAACAATTTTTGAACCGCGATACATAAGTCTTAATTACCTAATCCAATTTTGAACCACGATACATAAATCTTAATTACCTAATCCAATTTTACACAACAATTAAACACTTTTTGCACCACGATGAAACAATTTTTGAACCGCGATACATAAGTTTTAATTACCTAATCCAATTTTGAACAACGATATAAAATGATAATGAACCAGAACACATTCTCTACCTTCTTCTTCCATCTCCTCCGTCGTAAGCCTTCATCTTCCTCCTCCTTCTCTGCCTTCATCTCAACTGAAAAATTATTTAACCCAACACAAATTCATTACAGTTCATATTTTATGAATCAAAAAACTCATTTAACTTTCGGGAGCGTTTCCCTCTCAGGTCGATCCCCGTTTCATTGCGCAACAATGACGATTTTCAAATTCAAAGTGTGTTGTCGGAGCTGTTGAAGGAGACGATGAAATTTTCGGAACAATATTTCAAAAAGTGGCCTTTTGCGGTTGAAAAAAAAAAAGGTGAACTTTTGAGGTTAAATTTTTTTAGAAAAAAGACAGGCCAGAATTTTATCCAAAAAAAATATCGTGATGTAAATTAGCTGAAAATTATTAAAAAAGGGACTGACCTGCAATTTGTTAGAATTTGGGAAAACTTGTGGGTCGGTCCACCTTTTAAAATATTTAATCGCTATAGTACACACTTTTTATTTTCAACCGGAAAAAATCACTTTTGCTAGCAAAATGACTACGATACCATTAATGAACTGTATGTGCGTTACGGAGGTCATTATTTTTACACCGCGGTACAATTAAACATTATGAATCGTGGTACAAAAAGTGACTAACAAATTAAACTTTGTACTGCGATACAAAAATTAATACAATAACATTTGTGAATCGCGGCGCAAAAATAAATTAGGAAATTAAACTTTAAACCTCGGCGCAAAAATAATGCAATAAAATTTATGAATCGCTGTGAAAAATAGACTAGGAAATTAAACTTTGAACCGCGGTGCAAAAATAATACAATGAAGTTTATGAATTGCAGTACAAAAATAGACTAAGAAATTAAGCTTTTGAACTGCGGTGCAAAAATAATGCAATGAAATTTATTAATCGCGGTACAAAAGCATAAAGAACCAGTTTATGTCTTCCACCTTCTTCTTCAATCTCCTCCGTCGTAAGCCTTCTTTTTTTCTCCTCCTTCGTCTCAACTGAAAAATCTTTCAACCTAACACAGATCTATTATTGTTTTGTATTTCATGAATCAAAAATCCCGAACCCCCGCGACCTGATCGGGCAGGTCGATCCTCATTTCGTTGCACACAATCGTGATTTTCGAATTCAAAGTGTGTTGTCGAAGCTGTTGAAGAAAGACGATGATATTTTTGGAACAATATTTCAAAAAATGGCCTTTTCTGGTTGAAAAAAAAACAATGAACTATTAGGGTTAAAAACTTTAAAAAAAGGACGACTAGAATTTTCCCCAATTTGTATTGTGATTAGGCGGAGGCCCAGCCCAATTAGAATATATGATGCATGAGGTGGAAGTCACTAGTTTACTGGCTTTAGACCAGAGTATCCGCCCAGCCCATAAGGGGGCTAGAGGCACTCAGCCGGGCCGACCTGATAATGGTGGCTCTCTCCCTCTATATTCGAATTAGAAATTAGAAAGTTGAGGGGTCTCAATCGAAGAAATGGAAAAATACGAGGGCAATTTCATGTCGGACGGCGACGAAGGAGCTCGGAGCAGCTTATTTCCAGCAATGAGACAGTGCTGTTTAGAACTACTGGACCTCCTTCAAAACCCTAATAAAAACTCCCAAACTCTCTCACGTCTTCATGACTTGCTTCGCCGGTCTCCTCCTGCTGCACTCCAGCCTTTTTTTGAGTACGTTTTGATTTGATTTTCACACACACACACACACAGCACTATTTTCCAACTCTTTGATGCACATGGGTCATACGGATTGACCTCTCGTGGCCTGGTCGAGAGACCTTGAATAGGCCTAGCAATTAGTAACGTATGGTTCAATTCTCTAACTATTTTTTTATTTTTCACTTTGATTTTGTTAGTTATCTTTTCGCTATGTTACCTCGTAAATGAGGACATAAAGGAGGATACTTGGCTTTATATGCTATTTGTAGGTTGTTATGTACCAATGGTCTCCAAATAAATACAGTAAGAAATTTCGGGAAAACTACGGGCGATATCTATGTAGTGTTGGAAGTCATGATGGGAATGTAATATATTTCAAATATAACTTGATATGTTTTTTTTTTCTTTTTCCTCGATGATGGAAACAAGACATTTATAATGCATTTATCGAAATGCCTGAATCGTAGGGAATTGATTGGAAAATAAAACAACTATAGGGAACCCCTGCCACTTGCATGTGTAAATGATGTTGTGGACTCACTGATTGCATAAGAGCTTTTCTGGGAAAGGTTTTGACATAGAGAAACAACCTCTGAAGAACTTGCTGATTGCGTGTGACCTTGGAGTGCATTCATAAGTGTCATACAATTGGTACTTTGGCAGATCAATGGATTTAGGTTCGTTCACTGCCTGCTAATTATTTGGTTTTAACAGGCAGAAGAAACTTTGAACACTTTTTAGATTGTGAGACATTCTGAGAAACATAACTGGAGTTTCTGCCACAATTATTACGAGGTTTTGGGTGTCAGGCGATATCATTGTTTTGAGATTGACGAGGATTGGGGATAGCTTGAATAATTATTTTGTGAATTGGTATGGTGTTTGCTTGAATAATCTTGATGGTGGTTATGGGATTAAGAATCTGAGTTGGCCAAACTCATTCATAATAGGGAATTGGTTAGAAAGGTCTCAGTCAGAATCAGGGTTGGGTGGAGATGAAATGAGGGTTTGATGGGGAAATTCTATCTGGTGCCTAAGTCTGTTACATTGTCTTATTTGGTGTGGCTTTGGAAAGGATTTGGTTATTTTGATGAGCTTCATTTGCTTTGAGGTGGGAGATGATCTTCAATCATTTTTAATTTGATGAATGGTGCAGAAGTTTTATATGGAGAAGAAGTTTCAGATTTCATTATAGCTTAATATGAATGGTGCTGGAGTGGGAGTTGAAGGTGCACTCTTCAAATTGTCCTATGGGCTGTGGGGTTGGAAATGGATCATCATGGGCCAGGAGTAGAAAATACTTCCATTGCATCATTCAGTGGCAAAGAACTTTGAGGAGGTTGATTAAAGATTTACTGTAAGTTGGTTGTTTAATGAGAGATTATAATAGAGTAGGCCATAGGTATTTTTTTATCATTGCTCCAGGTTTCCGATTTCAACATCAGTTCTTCACGCCTTTAAAATTTCTTCACCGGAGATGCTTAACACTGCACTTATCTAGCAGTAATAATGATTTCCTTCCAGTGATACATCTTCAAGTTGGAACAGGAAAAAACTTTGTTTTAGCCTCAAAGATCATACTCTTATTCATTTCCATTTGTTTGTTTCCTCTTTTTTCTATTCTTTTCAATATATGGCCCTTGACATGAGTTTATTTTCTCCCTTTTTCCAGCTATATATTGTTTCCGCTGCTGCTTCTGTTGGATGCTGCTGTCAATTGTAGATCTCCATCAAATGCTGAGTCTGAAGAGAGTTCTGTGGACATAAGTGCTCTAAAAAGATCACACAAAGTGAGTGACACTGTGGCTGAAGGTGTACTCCAGTGTTTGGAAGAACTTCTGAAGAAGTGTCACATAGGATCTGTGGATCAGGTATCTGAACCCAAAGCTCCTTGACCTGGATTGCATATTAATCTTCATTGGTTTAATACAAGTTATCACGGTCTTGCAACCTGGCTGCTAATAACAGCTGCACATGTGGCACGTGATGTCTATTTTTGTCGTTTACTGTAGTGATAGAACAATTAGTAACTACGATAGATGTTTTGTGGCATAAAGCGAAAAGCAGGTGCATGTAAGAATGGATAATCAGAAGGGAAAATGATGAAAACTAAGGATTTGATTTTGTTAGGGGCTTAGGGCGGATTTTACTTCCTATGTATTTTCACCTCTAATTTTTTATTAATTTTCATATTAAGTAAAAAAAATTCATTTATTAGAATGGTGCCACGGGGGCACAACCCTTGTGCGCTATTGGTGTACAAGAGAAGAGGGATTTCTCTCCTGTGCAACAGAAGCTACCAAATTGTTATGCATCACAATGCCAACTATTAATCCTCTATAAATTTCAGAAATCACCAGAATTCTATGGAAAGACTCATTAATCTGAATTTTATAATAGATTCAGTGTAAAATCCTTTTGACGTTGTACCAACATTTCCACCCCTTCCAAATTTCTCCAATTTCTCTGTTGCCACATACTCCACATGAGGCAAAGAGGGGCTGTCAGCCACTTTTTCACCTCTAAGTTTTGTGAACACCATGAGGTAGAGTTACCCTTTATTCTGGTAGTATGAATGTATGTTGATACTAGAAGTCTGGTTCTTAATATTGTGACTTTCCTCCATTATGGTAATAGTGTTTTCTAAAAACTGTCCTTGCTCGATCTTCCTTCCTGGTTCAAAAAGTATTCATTGTTTACGAAACATTTTTATTGTTTATAACGTAACCATTTAATGGTTTATTTTTGGCCAAAATATGATTAGCACCGTGAAGTATCCACCAAATCCCACTTTGCACCCCAAATGTGAATTGTCCCACTTTCAGTCTTTCATATGTGAATTACCATTCATCCCACTTTGCCCCCTCTAGTCCATGGCCGATATGAACTTGACGTTAAGTTGGATGTAATCGTGCAGGGTATTTTTGTCATTTTTAGCATGTTTAATCAACCTCCCTCTTTCCTTTTGACTTTCAGCAGCCCTCCCATGTAAGAAGTCGCCAACAATGGCGACCGCCAAATCCAAGGGTCCAATTACCCTTTCAAAGCACTTTGTTTGTCCTCTCTAAACCTTCCTTAGCGTCCCATTGTTCTTCATCTCCGTCAACAGCCGCCATACTATACCAATCCAACAACAAAACCAACACTCCTGTCACTGAAACCTTAATTTAAAACAAACCTTGTTCTGCAACTCTGTTCCATCATTACTGTGTGAACAACCTAAATTGAAGAGTGAGTTCATTGTCGAGGAGTAATTTCGACAAATAACGACAACAGCAAGCTGAATGGAGCTTCTTAGCGTGGATCGAAGAGGAAGATTGGTCGAGGATGATCGGTTTCCTATCAAGAGGAATCAGTGATGTTAGTGGAGAGAATTCAATCTAATTTAAATTTGAGTTTGGTTCCAATCCCCATACCAACAAAGGGGTCACACTTACCTATCAATATATATATATATATATATATATATATATATATATGAAAATACGTTTTAAAAATGAAAATGGATAATTGTTTTGGGACGTCCCTAAATAATATAGTAAACAGTATCTTAGGACGTAGTGAATATTTATTAAGATTATAATTTATAAATAGTGTGCACAAACACAATAAAAAAACTCAATTTATATTTCTAATAAATTTATTTGTTGAGTATATAATTGTGTTTGTAAATATGAGTAAGATTATGACTTTTGTTAAAAAGATAAAAATAACTCAACCGGGTGATCTTGAGTACTTTGGGGATAATTGGGTGGGTGGGTTTGGTGGAAATGATGGCCAAAGGAGAAGCGGGAGGACGGGTAGTCGAACAAGGGTTGAATGAATTTTGGAAAATGACCTACGGAAAATGAGTTCGTAAGTCATTTTCTTGAAAAGAAGGTTTCATTTTTCGTTGACTCGTAAAAGCTTTTATGTTGACCAAACACCAGAAAATGAGGAAAATATTTTCCGGAGGTCATTTTTCATGAAACAAATAGAGCCTATTTATCATGAATAAAGGCATTCAGTTGTGGGAAATCCCAGGTATGGATCGAAAGCCAATTTTAAGGCAGTTCTTGTCGTCATCGCCACCTTGAATTATATTTGATTTTATTACACACACACACAGATGCAACATACTTCAACTTTGGCTTCTATGATTTGAAGAGAGAGAGATATGCAAAATACTTCAACTTCGGCTTCTATGATTCGAAGAGTATTTTTTTGGGTATATGCTTTAAATCAATTGTTAGGTTGCTTGAAATTAAGTTTTTTTGGCTTTAAAAAAAATATGACTTCACTTAATTTATTCACTTCTCAATCTAATAGTTTAATTACTTGACCAATTTATATTTTAATCTATTTTGATTTTTTTAAAACAATGATAATCCTAAAATGTCTTAAATATCAAATGGTTACTGATTTTTATTTTTATTTTATTTTTATCTTTTTTAAATAATTATATTACAAACATATCTTAAATATCAAATGGTTAATTAAATGATGAAATTATATTAACCTGAGTCCAGATCTCCTGTACCACTTGTGTGTGCCACTGGTGTACCACTTTCCATCTCAATCATTGATTGAGATGCAATGATTAGGATGCAATGGTGGAGATGAAAAGTGATACACCAGTGGTACACACAAGTGGTACAGGAGATCTGGACTCTATTAACCTACATATGCTAATAATCAATTAATGACATTTTATTACTAAGCACCCATTTTAAATACTAATAATATATATTTATTGATTTGGAGTTTCATTTTAATTCTACTTCTAAAATTGCATTAAACAGTTTAAGAAATAATGCACCAAACCCACTATCCAAATGACCAAAATAGCTCTCACGTGCCATGCACATGTCAATTTCCGTTATTATTTTTAATGGCCATGAACAGGAGGGGGCAAAGTGAGACAATTCATATGCTGGGGTGCTAAGTAGGATTTGGTGGATACTTCAGGGTGCTAATCATATTTCGGCCCTTTATTTTTTCCTAGTTATTCATTGATCGATTGGTGCGGCTCGTTCCCATTGTATGAATATCTGTATTAAGCATTCAAAGAAAGGGCCACACATGATCTTTTCAGGTGCAATATATACTTATGAACATAAAAATTTTGTGATGCCGCTTAAATTGATATGCTAGACCGTTAAGGAGATCTCAGTGACTGGAATATCATTGGTATGAAAATGTTTTGCATTTATCACTAGGAATATTTATGACTCTTATTTTGATTATCACGTTGATTCTCTAGTTTCAGGGTATCTGTGCTTTTACATCTTTCAAACCTTTTTAGTTGGCACCTTATAAGTTTATATTGCAATTAGATGAAGATTCTTTTAATTCGAAGTAAGCTCTTTACAGATGATTGTATTACTGAAGAAATTGACTTATGGGGCAATGCTCTCTCCATCTGTGGCTGCAGAAGAGTTTCGTGAGGGAGTAATCAGGTGTTTTAGGGCACTGCTTATCAGCTTATGTATGTGCTCTGATGAATCTTGCTCATGTAAACAAATTATTGGCTGGCCAACACTTTTAGTAAATACGGGTTTGCAATCCCAACTTATTAGACTTTCGAAAGACGAATCAGAACCCGAAGAATGTTTACTTGCATTTCTCCAATCTCAATCTGTTTCTGCTGCTGTTGGACACTGGCTATCACTGCTCTTAAAAGTACGCAATTTATCCTTCCCCCTACCCCCCCAGGGCATTGTATCTTAATCAGTTCTAGGATTTCCGCCTTTGTACTTGCACACAATGTTTATTAGCAATTAATCTTGGTTGTTTTGCGAAGGCTGCAGATGTTGAAGCAGCACGAGGACATCGAGGCAGTGCAAAACTTCGTGTAGAAGCCTTCATGACGCTACGCTTGCTTGTTGCTAAGGTAACTTCAACCGTTGAACAGTTACTAGCTGGGGCTTAGTCTTGTGAGGGAAACACTGGTCCTTTCTTCACAATTGCTTCTCATAGGATAGGGCTTGCTCTTCTTGTTCTGCTCTTGTATTTCTTTTCTAATACTCTCTCTCTCTCTCTCTCTCTCTCTTGCTTTGTTATTATATTCCTGAAGAGGACATTGTAAGGATAGATTGACAGTGTATTCTGTCTGCATTGGATTTCATTGTATAGAAAAACATATTTGGAACTCTGTATCGATATATTGATGGAATGTGGTTGTTTGAGAAGTTTGAATGCAGAAACATGCTGTGTCTGCTCATGATAGAAATTCTTTCTTCTCTCTCTCTTAGAACCAACCACTTGCAAGTTGCAATCCTGACTCTATGAAGCTATCTCTTTTATGATTCTGATACCAAGGTTCAGTAAATGTCAAATCACTAATTTTTTGTATACATCAACTTGTGTTTGAATTAGGACATTCTATAGCAGCTCCGCTATTCAACTGATTGCTCGTGGTTAATTATATGATAAAGAACCTTTTAATGGTGGTTATTCTTCGTTGATTTTTGCAGGTTGGGACCGCAGATGCACTTGCGTTCTTTTTACCTGGTGTTGTTAGTCAATTTGGCAAAGTATTGCATGTTTCAAAAACAATGATTAGTGGGGCAGCTGGAAATACGGAAGCCATGGACCAAGCTATACGAGGCTTGGCTGAGTTTCTTATGATAGTTCTTGAAGATGATGTTAATTTATCTAGTCTTGATGAAACTGCTGGTGATACTAGTGGCCGTGACTCAAATATGGAGAAATCTCCACTAACATTTCTAGAGGAACTCCGACACCTGCCAGTGACAAAACGGGAACAGAATGAAATTGTAGTAAAAGATGTGAATGAAGAATTGGTAGACAGTACTACCAATTCTGGGTTTAAGGTGAAGGGAAGTATCAGTTCTGACGTACTAGGATCCTTGCATGTACACCGTACAAAAGACTGGATTTCAAAAACCTCAGTTCACGTGGATAAGCTGTTGTCTACAACTTTTCCACTTGTAGGTTCTCACAACTTGTTTTAGTTACTGCCAATGAAAATTTGCCCTTTTAAGGTTTACTTTGTACCTTTCCTTTTACTAAGTTTATTTCTATTTATCAGCTGCTAATCCTACAGATGTTCTTTTAGCTTTGTGTTCATCCAGCGAAAAGGGTGAGACAAGGACTTTTGGCAGCTATACAGGGACTTTTATCCAAATGCAGTTGCACACTAAAGGAGAGCCGATTAATGATTATGGTAAGTTTAACAAAAAGAATACACTTCTAGTGTTGGTTTTGCCAGTAAATAAAGTGATACAATGTCATTTATCTGTTTAATATGGATGTTCCATTAATTTTGGTTATAACTTGTTGAAGTTACTGCACTTGGATGCATTGTATTGTATACGGGAGTATAGGTTACCTATGGTAGATTAACTGAAAACTTTGTTGATGGTAGATTGGCTTACAATTCAAACTTTTCACGCATGTGAAGTGAAATTGGAAAAAAAAAAAAACATGAAGCCATGTTCAGTGAATGCGAACCTGAAGCTTCTTGTGTTTTCACAAGACTAAAGATTTGTCATCATGTGCAGCACATCTGAGTGACCACATTGACAATCAAGTATTCAAGCGTGCTCAATAACTGTACATGATTTCTGTCTTGGTCTAAGCTGATTCTCTCTGCCTTTTCTGCCTTCTCATACCCTATCGACATAGGAATGTGTTGTTGCTCACCAACCTGACACCCTTCTTGAAAGAAATGTAACACATCCACTACTATCCCAGATCACTACCCAGATCACCACCAACGAATGTACGGCAGGTCAGGGCCACACTACCTTTTTTTAAAACTAAGATTTGCAGCTGTCAGATGTGTTCAAGTATTGTGTGAAAAATTGCATCTGTCAGCTGGGTTCAAGTCTTATGTGAAAATTCGATTGCCTGATTTTGTTTGGGTCTGATTCTGGTGCATAATGAGGGACGTTTTTGTTTCTATGACATAATCACATTACTATGACACTGAATACTCATTTAATCACCTTTCTGTTTTCCTTTTTTAGTCCAGTATTTGATGAAGTTTGTTATGCTGGCCTTCATGTAAGGCCATTATGGTGATTGTCTTGGGTTTCCACTTAATAGCTTTAAGCAAGCTTTTCTGACGTGAACATCCATCAGTAAGTCCACATGTCAGATTGTTGTCTCTCTTTAAAGTTACCCAATTCTGCTTATGATTATTCTGAGAAATTATTCCTCAGTCACCATGAGTACTCATTATTGATATTCCCAGCTCAGTAAATCAGTTTGTTTTGGATTTGCATTTAGCCTATTCCAAATTACTTTTGACATATTCTCAGTTTTTATTTTTGCTCGGTTGATCTGCCCAACTTACCTTATTATGGCCAAGTTTAATATCTTGTGACAGTTAGTGCAACGTGGAGTTTCATTGAACTTCTTGTATATCTGGGACCATGCAGTGTTTTCCTTCATTGATATTGCTCTAGTCTCTCAGTACTTGGTTGAATGGTGTTTAAAATGCTCAGGAATAGTTCAGATATTTTGAGAATGATATATAAACTGTCATCAATTAATATATAAAGTTTTGTTTTCCCAAGACTCATGTTTCTGATATTCTATATTTTTGGTTTGTTACTGTGTATGAAAAGTAATATCACTTTGAGCAAAATTTTGTGGTTGTGCCCAGTTCTCTACTTGAATGAAGAAGAGATAAAATCATACTCCCTCTGTCCCAAAATTATTGTCTTGCTTTCTTTTTTCGTCTGTCTCAAAATAACTGTCTTGTTTGTAACTTTCCTTTTTAGAACAACACTTTCACCATTTAACGCTTACTTTTTCTTCCTACTTTAATTATGGGTCACATGCACATGGGCTTTATTGGAAACTACACTTTATACCAATATGAAAGTCAATTGATTTTTTTAATCCGTGTGCCGGGTCAAACAAAACAATAGTTTTGGGACGGAGGGAGTATTATTCATCTGTAATTTCAGGGTGATGATTTTTTCCTGTCATTCTTGCAGGAGTGCTTATGTGTTTTGGTTTGCGATGATTGTGAGGAGGTGTCTGCTACTGCTCAGGTGTTCCTTAGATATCTTTTCTCGTCAAGTGGGAAGAATTGCATGTCACGTGATGTTACTGAGATCTTTAAAAGGTTTATATTTTATTTTTTCTGAAGTTGATTCTTCAGCATCTTAAGGACCAGTTTGGCTTTGCTTCTGATTCTGCAAAAGTGATTTCCCGGAATTGATATCAGCAAAACTGATCGGCTTAAATCACAAATTGGTCACCCTACTTTCCAGCTTTTTGCAATATGATCACTCTACTATATTTTTTTTTCAATTTAGTGACTATACTTGGCAAATCAAGTCAATAAGGTCACTGAGGTTTATTTCCGTTAGTTAGATGGACGGAACTGTATGAATTGACCAAAATGCCCTTACTAATGTTAAGGGTTTTTAGTTTAAAATGTTAATAGTTAATGGGTTAAACTAAACAATTAAATTATTAATATTTATTTTATATTCCCAATATATATATATATATATATATATATATATATCCCTAATCGTAGATCTCCAGCCTTCACGCACATCAGCGGCCAGTGGCTTCCTTCCTGCTCCATCTCCGGCCAAATCCACCCCTGCTTCATTGCCGACCCCTCCTCATCTGCTATCATCTCCAGCCAGTTTCTCAATCATCTCTCATCTCTTCATCTCTCATCTCTCTCTCTCTTCTTCGTCTACAACCCCAGATCCGGACAAATCTCAGTTCCTAAGCTCTCTGCCATCACCGCACGAACCCAACTCTGCCATCCACCATAACAGCCGGCGGAAACCCATTGACCAAAATCGGCAGAAACTCATTGGTAGACACATCCCGATTTCACCCTAATTCGATACAATTTTGAAGAACTCTTCAATGGCGGCGTAAGCGAGATGTCGGTCGAGCAGAACCCAAGCTCCAGTCAGTGGTCGGAGAGATGGAAACCTTATTTATCCGAGCAATCTTGCTACCCCATTTCTACCTTATTTATCCCCTTCTCTCTCTCTCTCTCTCTCTCTCTCACACACACACACACACACAAGGAAAAAAATAGATCTTGAAATCGTTGCAGATCTTGAAATCGTTGCAGATCTTGGCTAACCCAAAATCGGCAATCTTGAGATGGTTAACAATATTTCCGGGTTTAGTTACAGTCGGAAAGACAAGGATATTGGCAGGTTTGAGATCACAGTGCACATATCCTTCTTCATGAATATGGCTGATACCCATTAGTAACATATACGCGTACCAACTAACTTTTGATTCTTCGGGAAATCCTTTATGGCCTCGTCGAGCATTGATAAGATCAGCTAGGGTACCTCCAGGAGCATACTCAAGTAGAAGATTGTAGACTTGTTTACCATTTTCTACACTAAAATCATCACCAAAGCAACGAACAATTTCGGGACAGCCACGCAACTCGTATAAGAACTTACCTTCCTCGACAAGAGAAGACGAACACTCCCTAATCGCGCTCTTCACTGCTACACATGAAACTTGATCAGTAGATAATGAAAGGGTGGTGTCGACAATGGCGGGTGATGCAAGGAAAACGGTGCCATAAGAACCTATGCCGAGTACTTTGCTTTTAAGGAAAACAGATCTTTTAAGTGGGGGTATTTTCGGGTTTTTATATTTTAAAAAAGTTTTCCATCCAAAAAATTGGATGGAGTGATGAACGTGAAAATAAAGCCAAGTATAATGATGAAATAGAAAGAAAAAAAATAGTAGAGTGATCATATTGCAAAAAGCTGGAAAGTAGGGTGACCAATTTGTGATTTAAGCCAAACTGATCATATGAAATTAGTTTTGCAGTTTTAGTTATGTTTCGCTACCTTAAGCTAAAAATTGATTATGAAAGAAAAATGTTCAGACTAAGCTTATTATATCAGTCTCAAATATGATATATGCAAGTTGTAAAAAGTTTATTGATTTATACCACCTACAAATATAGTATATTTTCCAAATAAATTCATAACCGAGATTTAAGCTTCATTAAAAAAAACAAACTCCAATATTAACAATCTAGTCAATTGTTTTGTTTGTAAGTTTCCTTCTTAGGACAATACCTTTACCATTTTACCCTTACTTTTTCTTCATACTTTAATTACGAGGCTCATGCACATGGGTTTTAAAGAAAACTACATACTTTACCACTATTAAGGAAAATAATTTAGGGACAAAGGGAGTATAAAGCAAGAGACGTGATAAGAGAACTATGTATTATTTCAAAAATATGTTCAATATCAATACTTATGAAATTTTAGCTGGATAATGATTATTTATTTTATAAAGATAGGTTATTATTGGAAAAACAACAAATAGAAAGAATTGCTACAATCGCTTTTGTCAAAAGTTGGGTTATTCGTGATTATCTCTAAATGCAGTTTTATGTGTTTTGACTACGCAATGCCAACCTGGCACCAACTCTTTTTAACTTTCCTGGAGCACTACAGAACCTTGACTGTAAGTGGATTTGAGAAGGCCCTCACTTTGGTTTTGTATGTAATCACAGGCTCTTTGAAAAGCTTCCAGAAGTGGTGCTTGGAAAGGAGGAGTCACTTGCGCTATCACATGTTCAGAAATTATTAGTGTTAATTTACTTCTCGGGTCCTCAACTTGTGACAGATCACCTCCTTCAATCTCCTGTATGTGCCCTTCTATGTAGTTTTTGCTAATTTACCATCATATTTGTATCTTCCGCTGGCTCTCCAACATGTTGCTGGAATTTACTACTAGTTGGCTGCATGTGAACTTGCTTAGTATCCTTGTCAACATATATAAGTGGCCATCTTTCCTACTGTGTTTAATAATTGGTCACTTCCCCTTAAAATAGTGATTTTGCGAGTTTCATTTGCCTTTGAATTAATATTCAAAATACCTACATCCATAATATGGAGGGTAAAGACTTGTAAGGAACAGTAATGTTGTTCCTTACTGTTGCATTGACCACTATATGGAGTCTGCTGCTTGTTTTGTAGTAGGGTAATACAGGTTGTGTGGATATTGGTCGAGGACATTCTTCTTAGGGTACCCTTGTACAAGAGGAAGAGTGGAACCACAGCTTTTTGGAGACAGCTCTACTCAGTCATTTCTTGAGCAATTTGTGCTAAAGAAATCTTAAGAGCTATTGTCAGTGTTCTTTTCTTGAGATTTTTGTATACTGCACATGTTCCCTGCACTTTCACCCTCGCGTGTTTACTGCATCCACAAAAAGTATTGCTCCCTCTCTCTCAAAAAGAGAGACACTTCGACTATGCTCCGTTTGCTTCATGGAAAATGACATCCAAAAAATGTTTTCTATATTTTTTTGATGTTTGGCTACATTAGGAAGGAGCCAAAATATGTTTATCCCCCCCCCCCAATGTATCCACCAAATCTCAATTTGTACCCTCGATCAGAATTTATCCCACTTACACACTTCATGTTAACTTTCATCCCACATACGACATAACCCCGTTGCCATACTAGCCGTTAGAAATAGTAACGGAAATTGACATGTGTGTCACACATGGGAGCCAATTGCATCTTTTTACAGGCATTTATACATGTAGCAAATGACACCATCCTCCCCCCCCTCCCAATTCTTAGTTGTCAGCCCAATCCCTCCCTTAAATGTACATTCCTCCACCACCAACAGCGTCGTCACTCGTCTCTCACTTGCACCCAGGTTTACTTCTCGACATTGGTGACTCACCTGATGCAACTCTCTAATGTCGTTCATCTATCTCCTTGTTATGAGTCACTGGTTTCAGAGATGATGATGGCTTGATTATGTGGCTGTCTAAGTATGGGTTTGATGCATTGATGGCACACCAAAATCGGTCGTGATAAAAAATAATGGTGGCGATGGTGATGAAAATGGGGGTTCAAAGTTGGTGGTTCTGGAAGTTTGAAAGAGGGGTCGTGCTCGTGGTTATGGGAGCTTAAAGGTGGTGGTGGTTATGGGGTTTTAGAGGTGATTGTTAGGTGATGAGAGGTGGCAGAGATAGAAGTTGCCAAGTAATTACATTTCCCATATTCTTTTGTCCTTTGCAGCACACGTGTCAAATTCTGTTAGCATTTTGACGATTGTCACAAGAAGGGGTGTTATGTGGGAGGACATTTAACATGATGTAAGTTGGACAAAGTCTGATGGAGGGTGCAAACTGAGATTTGGTGGTTACATTGAGGAAGTAAGCGTATTTTAGCCCTAGGAAAATGAGTCGATGGTAAACATTATCTGGTCAATGGAAAATGACCCATGTGCTAAGGAGACTTACTGAGGTGCTCCTCACTAAATCATTTTCCGAGAATGATTCCTGCCTCTTACCCAATGGAATTCTCTTTCCCTCTCTTTTTGTATTTTCTTTCCCCAAGCACCACACACCCCCCACCCCCAACACACACACGCACTCTCAGTTAGAAAATTTCTTGACACCTATGAGATTTTATGGCAGAATATTTTGTTTATTAGTATATTTTTATTGCATATAATTATACATTTGTATTTATATTCTACAAAGCATATTTTTTCAAATATATTATCATTTAGTTTCACAAGAGGTAGTCATTGATAATGAATATTTTAAAATAGTTAAAAGTGTTAGTAAAGTAAAGAAAAAAGACTTTGGATATTACAATGAATTTGACACTTTTCTAAATTAAAAGATTTCCGACCGTATTGTCAAGGCATCAATCCAACAATCAACACATTTATTCATTTATTATTTAGCAAAATTCTGTCACATAAATTATTTTCCGATAAAATTTCCATATTATATTTTTGGTACATGTTTTCATAAAATTACCGAACACTTGAAAATGTTTCCCTACGCATTTTCAAAAAGTTTACCGAACACCAATAAGTAAAATGTTTTCCTTTTTCCATAATTCATTTTCCAGAAGTCATTTTCCTTAAAACAACGAAGCCTTGTTGTACAAATTAAGACAATGGTTGAAAATCCATGGCCTTCCTACATTTAAACTTTCTTTAGCTGCTTTGACTTGATAAATCTCATCTACAAACTAATAGGATATTAACGTCGTATGCTAACTCCCTCCGTTCCACCCAAAGAGTCCATGTTTAAAAAGCCTAATAATTAAGGATTATATAACTAGTATTAGAGGTGGCTATAATTATAATAATGTTTGAGCATAATCAATACGTTAATATCAAATGTGGAGGGTAAAGTTGAAATATTATGGAGATGGTAGACATAATTTTTGAAAATGGACTCATTGAGTGAAATATCCCAAAGTTGTATAGTGGATTCTTTGCCTGGAACGGATGGAGTGTTTTCCTAAAATGGAAACAACCCACTCCATTTGGGACAAACAAAAAAGGAAAGCACATCCCTCCTTTTGGGACGTAGGGTGTCACATCCCAAATCATCCCCTACGTGGGACTCAACTTAGAACGTGATCAACCGATTCTTCTCACATTTAAAAACCTGTCATTAAACTTACACAAGATGTTTTGAAAATCACAATATTTTATATACATGAGTCTCAAAGAGACCTCCAAAAGGTTACAAATATTATAAGTATCAAATGTTTACAAACCAAAAGAAGACTACAAGTCTTCCTATACAACTGTTTAAGAAGCGTAGCTATACTCATTACAGACCAAGAATGCTACCCAGAAGAATAACAACCTTTAGCACTCCGGCTCTGCCCTCGTGCTTACCGCTTTGATCTAAAGAAAACAAATAATAAAGGGTGAGTCTAAACTCAGTTGGGTTCAACTATACTTATGCATGTTATGCATGAATGCATCATAAAGAGGTGTCATGATGCTAAGACAAGTTATTTCACAGATAAGGCAGGTAACAAGATGTCATGTTATTCACATAGGGCCTAAGCCTATACAAGTAGTATACAAGGGTCCAGAATCGTCTCCGACCTACAGCTTCCATCCATCACCACTTGATTGTTGATCACGATCCTTCCTAACATGTTATTTACTTGGGATTTTATCAACACGGACTAGGTCCCTACAACCCTAGCACCCCGCGTGGACTACTCACAACACCAACGGTGAAGTGCTTGCCTCCATTATGGCCGTAATGGAGGGGTTAGGCAAGAATAAAACTCCAGTGCTAATTCTCCCTGCATCTCTACCCCGAGATAATCAGAGGGACATTCTAAACCCCCTAAACATGCTATTCAAACCTTCTTGTTGTTCACACTTTCATTGTTATTACACTTAATCACCCCTTGGTGTTGAGCCCAACAAGTTGTCATACACTAAGTCTTGGAATTATCAAGTTGTTCAAAGTTCCATTAGGTTCAAAAGCAAGAGTGGCAATACTACAATACCACCTAGCTCATGTTGTTCTTATAACCACAAGGTTCAAATCATAGACTTCATATAATTGCACAACATAGCTTCACAAGCTCAAATTCTTCATGAATTACAAGTTTTTATCAAGTCTACAAAGAGTTCATCACCAAATAGCCAACTTAATACACATAGCTACTCGAGTAGACATCTTCCAATGATTCAAATCATATACATAAAGGTTTCAACATGGAATTCTTCAAGATAATGATTAATAGAGCTCAATAACATGGAATTAATGAACAAACATAAACAAGTAAATCCCCCTACCTTTTGTAGATTTCAAACACCAATTGAATCTTAATATTTTTTAGATCAAAACCTTCCTCTTGTTGAGCTCTACAACTTTAATAAAGATGGTATTGACAAACCCTTCCATCAAACCCTCAAAAATCTCTCAAGAACCCTTCCTTCAAACCCTCACTTTCTCCAAGTCCGAAAATTGCAAGTGAAGTGGTGGAAGAGGTGATGTTAGACCCAAAAAAGCCTGGAGAAACCAAGTAGATGATGCACCTACTTGAGGGTTAACTTAATGAGGTGTCAACACTCATTGGTTGGCACTAATCCCAGCTTAATTAGGTCTAATATTAAGTTAACCAAGTGTTTAGGATAGGTTTAGGCCTAATTGATTGGGGTTTAAGAGTCAAAATCTACAAAAGTTGGTCAACAAAAGAGGCTGAGCAATGCGGTCGCTTTGCCCCTCAATGCGATCGCATTGAATCCAATACGGTCGCTCCGACCCTTACAATGCCATCGCTTCAAGTACTGGGTACAGAGCCCCCCAGGATGTGGTCGCACTACCCTACAGGATGCAATCACATCACCCACTGAAAATTTCCTGTGCAGAGTCCTCTCGGATGCGGTCGCTCTACCAAGGCTGATGCGACCGCATCACCAAGCCCAAACCCAAACATTACCAAAGTCCCAACAATACATATTAGGGTCTACACAACCCCCAATTCATCTTGGAATTCAAGACATTTCACATGCAATTCATCCATTTCATCTTCCACTTGTTAAAACTCAAAATTTCACTAACTTTCATCTAGGTAATCACTTATCAACGAACAATTATCATGCTATTAGTGATGAGATGAATTTCAAAACCCTTGGGTGTTATAGAGGGAGTTGGATACTATCTGTATATATCCATTATATTGTAAATGTATAAAAATGCGGCATGGGCATTGTTTTTTATTCCATTATTACTTTTACCATGCTTCTCGGTGAATCCTCAACAAAATCACTTCTGGTTCTTCATTGCATATTATAGTATTTGACATTTATTTTAGCATGTGAAACTATTGTCTGCGACATGCAGGTTACAGCTGCTCGATTCTTTGATACTTTTGCACTCTGTTTGAGTCAAAACTCGGTTTTCGCTGGTTCGCTTGACAAGCTTCTTTTAGAAAGGTCGTCCTCTGCTGCATACCTGCGTTCTATAACTGAGCTGAAAGCTACAAGTTTTAGTGTCAGTGATAACAAGGCTATCGAGGATTCTAATGCGTCTGGAGATTCAAATTCTTCTGGCACACAAATCAGAAGTGTATTATTCCCGCTGGAAAATGTGCAGAATGAATATGAGCTTCCTCGCATGCCTCCTTGGTTTGCTTCTATTGGCGGTCAGAAACTTTACCAGGCTTTAGCCAGGATTCTGCGACTTGTCAGTTTATCATTGGTCACAGGTTCTAGTTCTTTAGAATCACTTTATTTGTTTACATCTATCTCTTATGTGCTGCAAGCTTAAGCCAGTTTGTATGTTTTTTTTCTTTTGACCAGACACGCAAAGTGAAGGATGTTTATCAATCATCAAGGACATTCCACTAAGCTACTTGCGTAAATTGGTTTCAGAGATCCGAATGAAGGAATATAGTAAGGAGAGCTGGCAATCTTGGTATAGCAGAACCGGTTCTGGACAGATAGTACGACAGTCTAATACTGCTGCATGTATTCTAAATGAGATGATATTTGGTTTATCAGATCAAGCCGTTGATACATTTGCAAGAATATTTGACAAGTCCTATTTAAGTGGGGGAGAGATGGAGGAAGATAACAAAAGACATGATATTAACATTCACTACCAAATTCAATCTGATGTCCATAATCATTCTGTTTGGAAGGTTTGCCTAGAAAAGGGTGCAAGGTCTCAATTAATAGATTGCATTGGCAGTATATTGCATGAGTATCTATCAGCTGAAGTCTGGAATCTTCCATTAGAACCTAAATTTTCTCAACAGTCTGACATTGAAGCTGGAGATATTGCGCTGCACTTTTTTCAAGATAATGCGATGCTACATCGGGTAATTAAAGTTTCGTTACTCAAAATGCATTTGAATTATCACATCTTCTCTTCAGGTTTTCTTTGTGTCTTAGATATTTGTTGATATAATACTACCTTGAACAGGTTATAATTGACGGGATCGGCATCTTCAATATGTGCCTTAAGGGAGATTTTTCATTATATGGGTTCCTTCACTCATCTCTCTATGTGTTGCTGGAGAATCTTATTTGTTCAGACTTCCAAATTAGAAGGGCATCTGATGCCGTCTTACATGTCATTTCTGCCACATCTGGCTATCCAACGGTGAATTTTATCATACACATCTGAATTTGAATGAATATTTTTGCATGACTATCTGCTGACAAATGTTTTACAGGTTGGTCACTTAGTTTTGGCAAATTCAGACTACGTGATTGATTCTATATGTCGCCAGCTGCGTCATTTAGATCTTAATCCTCATGTACCAAGTGTTCTTGCAGCCATGCTTTCCTACATTGGAGTAGCGCATAAAATTTTACCATTATTGGAGGAGCCGGTATGTTCTCAAGAGATATACTAGTCCATGATTTAGGAAATTAAATTGCTCCAACTCTTGATGCACATTGAAAACTGCTCTTATAAGTTATTTATTGATATTATCATTAATATATTACTTTTTTTTTTTTTTGTCTTAGAATGTCATCTTGTCTCACATCTAACCTACCAAGCTTCATTTGCAGCAATGGCGAGGCTACACAGGCCCTAAGGGGGTTAGCAGACCCCTTTAGGTTTGAAAACTGACATTTTACTTGCCTTAAAGTTGGAGAAGAATGACTATTTGATACCAAAAGAAATTTTTTAATCAATTTTGACCCCTTTCTTTTAGGAAAAAATTGACTATATTCTAGTTTTGGAACCCCCCCTCTCCAGCCAAATTCAGATACTACCATGATATTTCTACCCTAATATAATTTTGACCACCTTCAAGCAAAATTCTGGTTCCGCCACTTATTTGCTGGTTAAGTAAAAAAGTCCAAGATCTACAAAATTTACTTTCTATAGCACTTATGTGGATTTCATTTTAAAATTTCTTGATGATTTTTTGCTGTTGCTTTCTCTATGTTGCTAATTTTCCTCTTTTAATACGGAAGCTGCAAAAAACTGCTACCGCAGTGGGTTCTCATGGTTTGACATTGAACTTTTACAGATGCGATCTGTTTCACAGGAACTTGAGATTCTTGGCAGGCATCAGCATCCTAATCTGACCATTTCCTTCTTAAAGGTAATTGTCGAGAATATTTCACTCCTTTTCTTGTACCATATTGTTATACACTTCTCAAGGGAAAGCCACGACTTTCATGGATTGCACAAATAGATTAGAACTGCACTAAAACAAATATAAAGAATACCAAGACTAGGCCTTTACTTTAGCACTTACTAAAAGATTATTCCTTAGTACCCATTGAGCTTCGTTGATTTCAACTTCAATTTACTTCTTCTCCTAATGACCTTATTTTAAGACGAACTTTTCAATTTTCTCTTATACTCCCTCCGTTTCAAGCAAAGAGTCCACCATACTATTTTGGGATGTTTCACTTAAAGAGTCCATTTTTGAAATGTATGCTTACAATTTCCATGAACTTTTATCTTTACCCTCCACTTGTGTTGTAAGCATATTAGTTGTGCTTAAGTATTTTTGTAATTATGACCAACTCTGATACTACTTTATACTCCGTCCGTCCCAAAATTATCGTCTAAGTTAACTTGGCGCACGGTTTAAGAAAACACATTTGACTGGATTATTAATAATAGTTTGTTGTGTAGTTTAGTTTAAAGCCTATGTGTATATGGTCTATAATAAAAGTATGATGAAAAAGTAAGGGTAAAGTGATAAAAGTGTTATCCTAAAAAGGAAAGTTTCAAACAAGACAGTTATTTTGGGACGGACGAAAAAAGAAAGCAAGACAATAATTTTGGGATGGGGGGGGGGAGTATCTCTTAATCATTAGACTTTTCAAACATGTAGTCTTTGGGTGGAACGGAGGGAGTATTTAAAATAAGCTGACTTATCAGAAGCGGAATCTGGGTAGCGTTGCCTTATCCTTGTACCTGAGTCCATGTAACATCGCTTTGAACTCCCAAAGAACATGAATGACCTTGAATGTATAGCATTTTGTTCTTTGCTTCTTTTGTAATGGAACTGAGTATAGTTCTAAGAAAACTTTGGCTGTCAACACATTACAAGCTGTCCAATCTGTGTCTCTGATAGATTAAATGGGATGCTGTGTCCCCTTGCCAACTCCAAAGGTGGAAGCTCTTCGTGTTCATGTAATCTTGTGCAGAAGTTTTACTGGAGGATATTTTTTTCCAATTTGGCATATGCATGAGAAGTTGTATGATTTTCATATTTACGTGCTGAGATGTCTCATTCTAGTGAGATAGTGGTCTGCCAACCAGTGGTTATTGATGAGTGCATGCTTTGGCAGGGTGTTACTTATGTTTCAATTGCATGGTCTTGCTTGCATGAAATAGTGGCCAATATGCACCCCTCCTTTTCTAATTGTAATTCAGTTATTCTATCATGTTATATTACCATTTTAGGCAGTGGCAGAAATAGCCAAGGCATCAAAGCTGGAGGCTAGCTCGCTTCCAACTCAGGCAGAGTGCTACTCTAAGCATGTGAAGTCTAAACTGTCTAGCATTGAAAAAGAAACCACAGAGGAATCTGGCCATTCAATATCATTTTTTAACAGTGACGTTTACATTAATCCTGTTGAATCAGGTGTGTGTTTCTTGAGCCTCCTTGATGGTTCATGTTATGTTAGTTGAATACAATTTTATTATAAAGTTACTACACTACCTGTAATTTAGTATTTTAAATTGTCAACTGGTACAAGGATTTGATAGGTTACGTGGAGCTCCCATATTGTTCCATTAATTAAACGGAGCTTATACTAATGATTTATTACACCAAAGGAAAACTATTGTTCATTAACCATGACTTCCTTATAGTGATAACTTTACATGAATGTATATTACTAATATGCTAACCCTAATTGAACTAACTTACTAAATATTCATAATTACATAATTCAAAATCATCTGAAATAAATTAAATACATTAATATAAATAAACCTATCCTAATTGCTTCAACGTTATTCTCCCGTTTTTGGAGGAAAGTTGGTCCACGAAGGAACTGATTGCGTTGGACTGCCCATAGGGTTGGTAAGTTCTCAGTCATGTCTCTCTACTCGTATCTTGTTGTGGAGACTTGTATATACCGGGCTTTCTAACAGGTGATAATTTGAGAACTGTTGTATGTTCTTGAGGAACGAGAAAACAGTGAACCACCTTCTATTGCATTTTGACATTGCCAAAGGATTATGGAGCAAACTTCTTTCTTTATTTGGCATATCTTTGACTGCCCCAATCTGTGAAAAGTTCTCTGCTGCCATGTCATGGTATTCACATTTCTACTTCTAAAAGAAATCTTTGGAAGCTGCTCACATTGTGTCATGTGGACTCTTTGGACTTTGGAGGGAGAGGAATGAGAGAAACTTTCTTTTAAGAAGAAGAATACCATTCTTGTCTGGTCAAATTTGGAGATCAGATGAATATGATGCTTTCACGGGAATCACGCCTGTCTAGATTCTGATCAGACCCTTGTTTCTTTGTCCATTTGACACAGGTGGTGAGTGATTGTTTGTGATCTCGTGAAAGAAATGCCCTCGGTGTATATTGCATAGGAATGGTAAATGGGATTAGTCAATAGTCTCTTGTACAATTCAATATAAGGTCCATGTATATTCAATTATGTGGTACTAATATGTTGTTAAGATTTAAAAAGGACAATATTTGTAGTATGAGCTCTTTATGGTTTTACATTAGCTGCATTCCTTTCTTGTATCATACAACCAGATAGCTATACAGTCATACTGATCAGAAACAATGTGCTGGCTGTGGCCTGTGGGTAGTTTCATGTATGTTCCTAATTTTGTATCAGATGTACTGTATTAGCTGAATGAATGATTTCATTCTTCCCTCTCGTAGGTCGAGTCACTTTTTATTCCATTTGTTAGATGTGTTTAAATATTTTTTGTATGTATGTTTATTCTCAGAGTTTTGAGTTAAATGATCTGCAGAAATTTTTTTGCATATGGTACACGGTTTGTATATGTTTTTTTCATTCCGTGTTTACCAGCTCACCATTTGATAGTCTTCATGTGTACCTGTCAGCACCCAAGTATATCTGGTTATCAATAATGTACAATGTCATAAATGCATGTTTAGTCCACAATGATTTCCTCAAAATGTTTCTTAACTTGGAATTCTTGATGGCTTGGTTTAGCCATATCAAAGGTTGCTGATATTTATGTGGATATTATGCTAGACGCAGAGGTACGTGAGTGCTCCAATGATGTTGATATGCGCATAGAGCAGTGTGAGTCGATTTTGTTCAAATTGAATGAAGCCAAGAGCTATAGACGAATGATTGGATCTGTTATTGGTTCATGTCTTACCGCTGTAACTCCTCTACTTGCTTCGTTAACTCAAGCAGCATGCTTGATTGCCTTGGACATACTCGAGGTAAGTGTCTGGCTGAGTATTTCATTATCTGCCACTACTGTTGCCTTACATTAATTTTTTTTTATAAATAAATTTTCCTTACATCAATGATGGACAAATTTGAATCGACATTTACTAACAGCTCGTTTACTTTTTGGGTCCGATTTCTGATTGTTCTTTCTTGTAATTCCAATTGGCATTGAGAACATCGAATTTACTTTTAGGTGCTCTATCGTGCCTTTAGAATGAACATGCTGCAAAATACATCTGCTATCTATTACTGAAATGATTTTTTTGGGGGGCTCTATTCTGTCACGTGGAAGTTATATAGATCGAAATAAAAGAATGTGGATGATCTGGTGCTGCTTAATTTAAACCTTCAAGCGTCAGTTCGTGTTCCACCAATATATTCACAATGGGTTTGAGTACACCGGGCTGTCTCCCAATTACTTAAGAGTGCATGACCATGAGTCTTTATAATATATATATATATATATATATATATATATATATATATATATGCATGTATAATTATTAACGAATTAACATGGAAGCAGCTATTGACACCCCCTAATAGGCTTCTCCACCCCTTTCATCAATTTAGAATCAAAATTATTTGGTATTTAGACAAGACTACCCCCATTTGTCTTATATGCATTTCTTAAATATATATTTAATTTATTCATATATTCTACTCCCTCCGTCCCTAAATTATCGTCCTAGTTGACCCGGCGCACAGATTAAGAAAAAACAATTGACTTGATTATTTATATTGATTTAATGTGTAATTTTCTTTAAAGTCCATGTGTATGTAGCCCATAATTAAAGTAGGGTGAAAAAGTAAGGGTAAAGTGGTAAAAGAAATGTTCTAAGAAAGTAAGTTTCAAACTGGACAAATATTTTGGGACGGACGAAAAAGGAAAGGAGGACGATAATTTAGGGATGGTGGGAGTACTTTATAACATGTACAATTTCACATAATCTGATAACTTATTATGAAAGCTAATAGAACTTCTTTCAGACTTAAGATACGTATTACCATCAAGTGCTGTAAAAGCAAAGAATATATTTCTTTAACAGTGAAATTAATCTTAGTGATTGGAATTTATTTCTTAAAACTGAGCAAATATATGTTTAATATTCATTTGATATGTACACGAGCTTGCTATTAAACATGAAACATGACTCATTGTGCGGAAAGGAGGAAGTATAATTCACATTTAATCTGATAGCAATTTTGGTTTACTAAAAATGAAAAGTTTAATTCATAGAGAAAAGTTTCATTTTTCATTACAAGAAACTAGACCGTCCTCATACTTGAACCTCTGGCCATCAATCCAAGTCTTATTTATCTATTTTTTCTATGTTTTAAATCGAATCCTACTACATACTTTCATGGAGATATGCTTCTCTTAATACCTTAAATACTATTTTTGTAGAAGGAAAAATGAGTAAAAAGCATCTCCTTCTCTGATCTCCTACCCCATCACGACCCCTTAGTTCCTTCACACTGTACTCTCAACTCTCAACTAGATCCGCCCTTGACAGCACAATAATTATTGATTCATTTGGCTCCAAAACAATCCAAAGTCAAATTCCCATCTTTAACTTCCCTCCGCACTAGAGTTTTAATCAAAACAAACCCAAAATCAAATTTGTATGTCTAACTTCCTTTCAATGCCTAGCAGACAACTTTCAAATGCCCATAGAAATCAAATTACCTTATCAAGAACAAAACACATTTTCCACTTGAGCCTAGTTCCTACCCTGAAGCAAAACCCTATTTGTTCAGCATCACCTATGAGACCTTTGCGCGAACGGAATATCATCAGCCATTTTCTTGATCTTCCCGCATTGAAACTCTTTCAACCATCAAAATCAACTTGAAGCCCCTTTGTGGCTTTGTTGTTCTGGCTACGTTTGGTATTCTCTTCATTTTAAGAGCTGAATCCAGTCTAAGAAATAACCCTAGGTTATGATCTGAGTGGATCCATAGATAGTAATAATTTCACATTTTCCTTGAGGCAGGGTTGGAGGTTTTTATTGCTCCTTTAAACCAATATTTAACAAATTATGTCTAAACAAGAGTATTCTGGCACTCTCCCCCACAAACGTTGATGGGCTAACCTCCAAAGTGTAACATGTGGCTCTTTCAATTGTCATGTTAGGTGTTTGTTAACGTTAATCTGCGAAATGGCTCGAGGCTTCAAAGATGACAGTTCTGCTATTAGTATGCAAATTTGTCTTCGTAGTAATATACCAAATCTATTCTTCGTAATATGAATATGACTGAGATCTGTCAACTGATCTGATGGCCCTCATCCTTGCATCATCCTCATCCTAGTTTTACTACATGTGCCAGAGGCATTGAACTTTTGATATAGTCAATTTACTTGTTTACCCTTGCACTAGTTTTGTATCTTGGGAATTTAGGTTATAATTCTTTTTGTTTCACATATTTTCTATGGTTTAATTTTAGGATGGTATTGTGGCACTATCCAAAGTGGAAGAAGCCTACAGGCATGAGAAGGAAAGCAAGAAGGTTATTGGACAAGTGTTTGAGTTGTATTCATTGCATCATCTTCGGGATACATTGGATGCTGATGAGGATGGAACTGAGGAAAACAGATTACTCCCAGCTATTAATAAAATCTGGCCTTTCCTTATTGCGTGTGTCCGAAATAGGAACCCATTGGTGAGCGACTTATATTTCTTCTTGCATTATTTTTATGGGAAATAAATTTTTTTTTGTCGCCCCTAAATCCCTAATGAAACTTAAAAAGCGTAATCTGCAGTTTCTTGTTGGGAGATATTTAAGAAACTCTTACTTGGGTAGAATCCTACCAAAAGTACTTGTTAGTGTTGAAGGAGGAAGAGATGAGAATACTTTGGCACAATCAACTATAGTTTTGAACTTTGTTACAGAAAGAATTAAACACTTGTCTACATTTATTTCCTTTTTGATTCAGTTTTCGTGACATTATTTGTTTGTGATGTTAACTTTATTGCTGTACCGCATTTTATTGCTGCGAGTCTTTCATGTACTATGCTTAAGTCTGATATATGCATCTATCAATGCTGTTGTTTATGCAGGCTGTTCAGAGATGTTCAGGTGTGATAAGCAGTACAATACAAATATGCGGAGGGATTTCTTTCTCGCCGCTTCCATACTGATGGGCCTCACTTCTGAAACTGCTAAGCACCTCCCCGTATCATAAGAAAACTATCCTCACAAAAGTAAGAACCCCCTTACAACTTCCGTACAGAAGAACATCATTATCTTCGGAGGACTCAAGAGCGGAGGTTTCGGATTTGAAAGTCCAGGTAGCAGTGCTGAACATGATTGCTGAATTATCCCGGAATAAAAAGAGTGCCTCGGCCCTGGAAGTTGTCCTTAAAAAGGTCAGTGGTCTTGTTGTAGGGATAGCTTGTAGTGGTGTTGTTGGACTTCGGGATGCATCTATGAATGCCCTAGTAGGACTTTCGTCCATGGATCCTGATCTTGTTTGGCTTCTTATAGCTGATGTATACTTCTCCCTAAAGAGGACAGACTTGCCTTCACCGCCCTCAGTCGATTTACCCGAAACTTTCCAAGTTTTACCCCCACCCTTGTCTCCTAAAGACTACCTTTATGTGCAGTATGGAGGACAGAGTTACGGTTTTGATGTTGATTTCTTTTCTGTTGAAACTGTTTTTAAGAAATTTTCTTAAGAGGTTCGTGGCATGTGTATAGTTGGATTTATAAGAAAAGGTGGTTTATTTATAGAATTTTTATTTTTTTTGTGGATTATCTCCCCCGTAGATAGACATGCCCAAACAGGTTTGCTGTTCACGGTGCAAACCGTGAAGAACCGAACCTTCGACTGAACCGGAACCGAAGGTTCACCAATTCAGTTAAGGTTCGACTAAACCTTTTTTTTTTTTGTGTGAACCAGCGATTTTTTACTGTTTTTATGAAAAAAATTATATATTTTTTGTTTTTTCTTTTGTTCCTAACTTATAAATACTTCCACTCTTTCACAGTTCGAATCCGATTCTCCATATACCCTCCAAGAACCGGCGGTTCCGGAACCATTTAGGCATGTGTACCCATAGAGCTGCTTGTTTTGTCGTGTGCTGTTTTCGTTATTTGGGTGATTATACCTCTGATAGTGAGATTGGTTTCGGCAATTGAAAATCCCCAAAATTAAACTTCCTTGAAAATGCTGAAAGCTGAGTGGAAAATACTAAAAAGGGGAAGGGAGGAGGTCACTGTGGAGAATAAGGATGAGGGCTTTAATGATGGAGATGAACTCTACATTGATGGGCACAATTGATGAAATGAAGGTGTATATCAAGGTGGTGGTACTAGTGGCGGCGGCGGCAGTGGTGGAGTTGGGGAAAAGCTGGAGGAGTGGTGGGTGTTGCTGAAACGACAAGACAAGCTTGGCGTGGAGCATGATGTCATGATGGCGTTTTGAAGACACGAATGAAGGGGTTATTCTTGGTGCTGGTGCTGGTGGCGTTATGACGGAGTCCATTGAGTGGCTAGTCTTTGAGACTCTGAAGGGGGGGAGGAGATAATTCATAATTGTTGTGATTTTTTTTGGTTGTTACCCTTTTTCTAACGTCATGTTTGAATGGAGATCTCGAATAGTTCAACCTACAGTTACCGGGACACATCCGTTTAAACAAAACAAAAAAAACTAACAGCAACAGTAACAGGATAAAAGGACATATTTGGTCCTACAATAAGTAGGATGTAACAAATAAAAAATAAAATTGGGGCCAACCAATTAGAAAAATGACACGTTGAGAAACTAAAATATTAAACTAACCATTCATGTTCTCTAATTATTAAAAAGAGTTAAATCATCATCAAATATGTATCTCGGATTTAGCAAAAATTTCATTAAATTAGAATAACTCTTTAAATGAAACATTCTAAAACGAAATAATGATTAATGAACTCTTTAAATTTAAACTAGGAGGAAGACAACTTTTGTGGTAGTTGCAACTTGAAGATGGCAGACTATGATTTGATCGAGTATGTTAATCCTAAATAACTCGCCAAAACAAAGAAGATTGGTGCATCACAAGTTCAACCATAATGGATATTTAATCAAAACCACAACATCTGATTTGGTACCTAGTTCCTAGTTCTATTTGATTTTCCACTTGTGAGATGTTCGTGGTCCAGACGTAATGCCCTCATAATATCTGGTTTCAAGCTTCCTGTTGTTCCAGTCTTTGGCAAATTCTGAAAATAGATCACGTGCAGTCTCAGAAGAAAGATCTGAGAAAACACGTCTTTCTCCTCCTTCAGCCAGGTAGCAAATTCATTGTTCTTGGAGAAATAATCTTCCTTTGACAGTTCTTGGAACTTAACTTTCTGATATATTGAGAATCAAAAAACCCCATTATGTATGTTAAACCTAAATCACCAAAACAAAAAGGCTGAAGCAAGGTAAAGACAGAAAGACTGCTGATAAGCCATGTTTTGACTCGATGACAGCATATTGCCACATTTCTATACTATTCAACCTAGCTGTAACTTGTACTCGGACATAGCTAACTCCATACTACAAATGTACTGACTACTAATCCTACCACAAAAGTCCAAACATGGAAATGTTACTTGTACTCGCTTGTAAAAATAAATCTTTAATAAGAACGGTCATAAACCAAACATAAATGAAGCTTACATAGTGCTCGATTTTTCTTGCATGATTTTACTCGATATTCCTAGGAATCAGCTTATATTTAATTTCTCCAAATACTGCTATACAGTTTACTGTGGGTTACTGGCCCAAACAGAAGCAGCACAAGGGAAGAGGTCTTTGAATGTGCAAATCAATATAGGTGATTAAGAGAACTCACTGCATGGATATCATGCTTGTGATGTTTACGTTTGTGCTTCTCTTCTGACTTCGTGTCTGATTCAATAACACTTGGTTAGTCTAATCAGCAGCACTCAAAGTAGCATTAGCATATTAATGTTCATTTCAAAGCTCACAGCTGAATAAACACAGCATAAACGAGAGAAATAATTGAGAACATGTGTTAGGAAATCAGCATGTTTTATAAATAAAATAAATAATTAAATTGCACATCTCAAACTTAAGTAACATCCAACAGTTCAAGGTGTGGTAAACTGTTAGATTTGCTTCATAATAGAAAGAAAGACCTGACCAAGTATAAGTTGCTAGCTGGAAGATAGTAAGCAAACCAACTGTGCAGCTTTCTGAGTTGGAAAGCATGTGATCATGAATTGCCAACAGATAATTCTTTTATCGTTGTGGACTAAGGATTGAGTTAATTGGAAAGCATACATGGGAGCCCTATGAATCTTGATGCACCAACTAGAGCAACGAACCAACTTACCTTTTGCTAGGATGAGAACGTTCAAGTATTCAGTGATAATCAAAATTCATAAAAATTAAAAATGAAAGTATAGAAAGATTAGTCTATTAAGTAAAAATTTCTTGGAAACCTCGTAAGTACTCCTACTGTATGCATGGTTTTCAGTCAATCACTCCAATGCTGCCATTGGCTCCCAAAGCAACCTCTTGGAGAATGTGAAAGTCACAATGGCCACAAAAATTGGGTGGTCACTGGAAAGAATAAAAAAATAAACCATAGGGAAGGACATGGTAATGGTCCGTGCATTTCTAATTTCTATACTCTTCCCTCAAATCTTTCTTCAGACTTGTAGGGATTTGTTTAGGGAAGGATGCTACTTGTGTCAATCGTTTGATCCTTCCAAATGGGAATTGAGTCTCTACCAAGGTAAGAGATGTTGACGCTCAAGGCAAAATAAAAAGAATAAGCTTCACATGCTTAAGGTTACTTGACCAAAAATAAATAAATAAAGTTGCACTAACAAATGATCCTTCTTCTTTATCTCATATGGGGGTCAGGCTTTTGGGTATGTTATCTTCACCAACCCAGAGATCTTGCTAGCCTTTTGGCTTGATCTGAACATTGTTGTAAATTTCTTTTAAATACATACTTATACAACTTAAATACAAAAAACAAAAGGCAGAAAGCCATTTCATTGGTGTTACAGGCCGGTGCTTGGGATTGGTTAGTCTGTGGTCCGACAATTGAGTGACACGATGTCCAACCATTACCAATCACATTCACTTGTGATAGAAAGTTTGGATCCCTAGCATCACTTTATAGAAGCTTAATGCCGTCACGCAACAAGTAAAGAAGGGAACCTCCGTGAACTCTCCCATATACACATAGGCAAATAACAAATAGAGATACCTAATATTTCTTCTTGCATTATTTTTATGGGAAATAAATTTTTTTTTGTCGCCCCTAAATCCCTAATGAAACTTAAAAAGCGTAATCTGCAGTTTCTTGTTGGGAGATATTTAAGAAACTCTTACTTGGGTAGAATCCTACCAAAAGTACTTGTTAGTGTTGAAGGAGGAAGAGATGAGAATACTTTGGCACAATCAACTATAGTTTTGAACTTTGTTACAGAAAGAATTAAACACTTGTCTACATTTATTTCCTTTTTGATTCAGTTTTCGTGACATTATTTGTTTGTGATGTTAACTTTATTGCTGTACCGCATTTTATTGCTGCGAGTCTTTCATGTACTATGCTTAAGTCTGATATATGCATCTATCAATGCTGTTGTTTATGCAGGCTGTTCAGAGATGTTCAGGTGTGATAAGCAGTACAATACAAATATGCGGAGGGGATTTCTTTTCTCGCCGCTTCCATACTGATGGGCCTCACTTCTGGAAACTGCTAAGCACCTCCCCGTATCATAAGAAAACTATCCTCACAAAAGTAAGAACCCCCTTACAACTTCCGTACAGAAGAACATCATTATCTTCGGAGGACTCAAGAGCGGAGGTTTCGGATTTGAAAGTCCAGGTAGCAGTGCTGAACATGATTGCTGAATTATCCCGGAATAAAAAGAGTGCCTCGGCCCTGGAAGTTGTCCTTAAAAAGGTCAGTGGTCTTGTTGTAGGGATAGCTTGTAGTGGTGTTGTTGGACTTCGGGATGCATCTATGAATGCCCTAGTAGGACTTTCGTCCATGGATCCTGATCTTGTTTGGCTTCTTATAGCTGATGTATACTTCTCCCTAAAGAGGACAGACTTGCCTTCACCGCCCTCAGTCGATTTACCCGAAACTTTCCAAGTTTTACCCCCACCCTTGTCTCCTAAAGACTACCTTTATGTGCAGTATGGAGGACAGAGTTACGGTTTTGATGTTGATTTCTTTTCTGTTGAAACTGTTTTTAAGAAATTTTCTTAAGAGGTTCGTGGCATGTGTATAGTTGGATTTATAAGAAAAGGTGGTTTATTTATAGAATTTTTATTTTTTTTGTGGATTATCTCCCCCGTAGATAGACATGCCCAAAAGGTTTGCTGTTCACGGTGCAAACCGTGAAGAACCGAACCTTCGACTGAACCGGAACCGAAGGTTCACCAATTCAGTTAAGGTTCGACTAAACCTTTTTTTTTTTTGTGTGAACCAGCGATTTTTTACTGTTTTTATGAAAAAAATTATATATTTTTTGTTTTTTCTTTTGTTCCTAACTTATAAATACTTCCACTCTTTCACAGTTCGAATCCGATTCTCCATATACCCCTCCAAGAACCGGCGGTTCCGGAACCATTTAGGCATGTGTACCCATAGAGCTGCTTGTTTTGTCGTGTGCTGTTTTCGTTATTTGGGTGATTATACCTCTGATAGTGAGATTGGTTTCGGCAATTGAAAATCCCCAAAATTAAACTTCCTTGAAAATGCTGAAAGCTGAGTGGAAAATACTAAAAAGGGGAAGGGAGGAGGTCACTGTGGAGAATAAGGATGAGGGCTTTAATGATGGAGATGAACTCTACATTGATGGGCACAATTGATGAAATGAAGGTGTATATCAAGGTGGTGGTACTAGTGGCGGCGGCGGCAGTGGTGGAGTTGGGGAAAAGCTGGAGGAGTGGTGGGTGTTGCTGAAACGACAAGACAAGCTTGGCGTGGAGCATGATGTCATGATGGCGTTTTGAAGACACGAATGAAGGGGTTATTCTTGGTGCTGGTGCTGGTGGCGTTATGACGGAGTCCATTGAGTGGCTAGTCTTTGAGACTCTGAAGGGGGGGAGGAGATAATTCATAATTGTTGTGATTTTTTTTGGTTGTTACCCTTTTTCTAACGTCATGTTTGAATGGAGATCTCGAATAGTTCAACCTACAGTTACCGGGACACATCCGTTTAAACAAAACAAAAAAAAAAACTAACAGCAACAGTAACAGGATAAAAGGACATATTTGGTCCTACAATAAGTAGGATGTAACAAATAAAAAATAAAATTGGGGCCAACCAATTAGAAAAATGACACGTTGAGAAACTAAAATATTAAACTAACCATTCATGTTCTCTAATTATTAAAAAGAGTTAAATCATCATCAAATATGTATCTCGGATTTGGGGCAAAAATTTCATTAAATTAGAATAACTCTTTAAATGAAACATTCTAAAATGAAATAGCGATTAATGAACTCTTTAATTTAAACGGAGGAAGTACAACTTTTGTGGTAGTTGCAACTTGAAGATGGCAGACTATGATTTGATCGAGTATGTTAATCCTAAATAACTCGCCAAAACAAAGAAGATTGGTGCATCACAAGTTCAACCATAATGGATATTTAATCAAAACCACAACATCTGATTTGGTACCTAGTTCCTAGTTCTATTTGATTTTCCACTTGTGAGATGTTCGTGGTCCAGACGTAATGCCCTCATAATATCTGGTTTCAAGCTTCCTGTTGTTCCAGTCTTTGGCAAATTCTGAAAATAGATCACGTGCAGTCTCAGAAGAAAGATCTGAGAAAACACGTCTTTCTCCTCCTTCAGCCAGGTAGCAAATTCATTGTTCTTGGAGAAATAATCTTCCTTTGACAGTTCTTGGAACTTAACTTTCTGATATATTGAGAATCAAAAAACCCCATTATGTATGTTAAACCTAAATCACCAAAACAAAAAGGCTGAAGCAAGGTAAAGACAGAAAGACTGCTGATAAGCCATGTTTTGACTCGATGACAGCATATTGCCACATTTCTATACTATTCAACCTAGCTGTAACTTGTACTCGGACATAGCTAACTCCATACTACAAATGTACTGACTACTAATCCTACCACAAAAGTCCAAACATGGAAATGTTACTTGTACTCGCTTGTAAAAATAAATCTTTAATAAGAACGGTCATAAACCAAACATAAATGAAGCTTACATAGTGCTCGATTTTTCTTGCATGATTTTACTCGATATTCCTAGGAATCAGCTTATATTTAATTTCTCCAAATACTGCTATACAGTTTACTGTGGGTTACTGGCCCAAACAGAAGCAGCACAAGGGAAGAGGTCTTTGAATGTGCAAATCAATATAGGTGATTAAGAGAACTCACTGCATGGATATCATGCTTGTGATGTTTACGCTTGTGCTTCTCTTCTGACTTCGTGTCTGATTCAATAACACTTGGTTAGTCTAATCAGCAGCACTCAAAGTAGCATTAGCATATTAATGTTCATTTCAAAGCTCACAGCTGAATAAACACAGCATAAACGAGAGAAATAATTGAGAACATGTGTTAGGAAATCAGCATGTTTTATAAATAAAATAAATAATTAAATTGCACATCTCAAACTTAAGTAACATCCAACAGTTCAAGGTGTGGTAAACTGTTAGATTTGCTTCATAATAGAAAGAAAGACCTGACCAAGTATAAGTTGCTAGCTGGAAGATAGTAAGCAAACCAACTGTGCAGCTTTCTGAGTTGGAAAGCATGTGATCATGAATTGCCAACAGATAATTCTTTTATCGTTGTGGACTAAGGATTGAGTTAATTGGAAAGCATACATGGGAGCCCTATGAATCTTGATGCACCAACTAGAGCAACGAACCAACTTACCTTTTGCTAGGATGAGAACGTTCAAGTATTCAGTGATAATCAAAATTCATAAAAAAAAATTAAAGTATGAAAGTATAGATTAAGATTAGTCTATTAAGTAAAAATTTCTTGAAACCTCGTAAGTACTCCTACTGTATGCATGGTTTTCAGTCAATCACTCCAATGCTGCCATTGGCTCCCAAAGCAACCTCTTGGAGAATGTGAAAGTCACAATGGCCACAAAAATTGGGTGGTCACTGGAAAGAATAAAAAAATAAACCATAGGGAAGGACATGGTAATGGTCCGTGCATTTCTAATTTCTATACTCTTCCCTCAAATCTTTCTTCAGACTTGTAGGGATTTGTTTAGGGAAGGATGCTACTTGTGTCAATCGTTTGATCCTTCCAAATGGGAATTGAGTCTCTACCAAGGTAAGAGATGTTGACGCTCAAGGCAAAATAAAAAGAATAAGCTTCACATGCTTAAGGTTACTTGACCAAAAATAAATAAATAAAGTTGCACTAACAAATGATCCTTCTTCTTTATCTCATATGGGGGTCAGGCTTTTGGGTATGTTATCTTCACCAACCCAGAGATCTTGCTAGCCTTTTGGCTTGATCTGAACATTGTTGTAAATTTCTTTTAAATACATACTTATACAACTTAAATACAAAAAACAAAAGGCAGAAAGCCATTTCATTGGTGTTACAGGCCGGTGCTTGGGATTGGTTAGTCTGTGGTCCGACAATTGAGTGACACGATGTCCAACCATTACCAATCACATTCACTTGTGATAGAAAGTTTGGATCCCTAGCATCACTTTATAGAAGCTTAATGCCGTCACGCAACAAGTAAAGAAGGGAACCTCCGTGAACTCTCCCATATACACATAGGCAAATAACAAATAGAGATACCTAATATTTCTTCTTGCATTATTTTTATGGGAAATAAATTTTTTTTTGTCGCCCCTAAATCCCTAATGAAACTTAAAAAGCGTAATCTGCAGTTTCTTGTTGGGAGATATTTAAGAAACTCTTACTTGGGTAGAATCCTACCAAAAGTACTTGTTAGTGTTGAAGGAGGAAGAGATGAGAATACTTTGGCACAATCAACTATAGTTTTGAACTTTGTTACAGAAAGAATTAAACACTTGTCTACATTTATTTCCTTTTTGATTCAGTTTTCGTGACATTATTTGTTTGTGATGTTAACTTTATTGCTGTACCGCATTTTATTGCTGCGAGTCTTTCATGTACTATGCTTAAGTCTGATATATGCATCTATCAATGCTGTTGTTTATGCAGGCTGTTCAGAGATGTTCAGGTGTGATAAGCAGTACAATACAAATATGCGGAGGGGATTTCTTTTCTCGCCGCTTCCATACTGATGGGCCTCACTTCTGGAAACTGCTAAGCACCTCCCCGTATCATAAGAAAACTATCCTCACAAAAGTAAGAACCCCCTTACAACTTCCGTACAGAAGAACATCATTATCTTCGGAGGACTCAAGAGCGGAGGTTTCGGATTTGAAAGTCCAGGTAGCAGTGCTGAACATGATTGCTGAATTATCCTGAATAAAAAGAGTGCCTCGGCCCTGGAAGTTGTCCTTAAAAAGGTCAGTGGTCTTGTTGTAGGGATAGCTTGTAGTGGTGTTGTTGGACTTCGGGATGCATCTATGAATGCCCTAGTAGGACTTTCGTCCATGGATCCTGATCTTGTTTGGCTTCTTATAGCTGATGTATACTTCTCCCTAAAGAGGACAGACTTGCCTTCACCGCCCTCAGTCGATTTACCCGAAACTTTCCAAGTTTTACCCCCACCCTTGTCTCCTAAAGACTACCTTTATGTGCAGTATGGAGGACAGAGTTACGGTTTTGATGTTGATTTCTTTTCTGTTGAAACTGTTTTTAAGAAATTTTCTTAAGAGGTTCGTGGCATGTGTATAGTTGGATTTATAAGAAAAGGTGGTTTATTTATAGAATTTTTATTTTTTTTGTGGATTATCTCCCCCGTAGATAGACATGCCCAAAAGGTTTGCTGTTCACGGTGCAAACCGTGAAGAACCGAACCTTCGACTGAACCGGAACCGAAGGTTCACCAATTCAGTTAAGGTTCGACTAAACCTTTTTTTTTTTTGTGTGAACCAGCGATTTTTTACTGTTTTTATGAAAAAAATTATATATTTTTTGTTTTTTCTTTTGTTCCTAACTTATAAATACTTCCACTCTTTCACAGTTCGAATCCGATTCTCCATATACCCCTCCAAGAACCGGCGGTTCCGGAACCATTTAGGCATGTGTACCCATAGAGCTGCTTGTTTTGTCGTGTGCTGTTTTCGTTATTTGGGTGATTATACCTCTGATAGTGAGATTGGTTTCGGCAATTGAAAATCCCCAAAATTAAACTTCCTTGAAAATGCTGAAAGCTGAGTGGAAAATACTAAAAAGGGGGAAGGGGAGGAGGTCACTGTGGAGAATAAGGATGAGGGCTTTAATGATGGAGATGAACTCTACATTGATGGGCACAATTGATGAAATGAAGGTGTATATCAAGGTGGTGGTACTAGTGGCGGCGGCGGCAGTGGTGGAGTTGGGGAAAAGCTGGAGGAGTGGTGGGTGTTGCTGAAACGACAAGACAAGCTTGGCGTGGAGCATGATGTCATGATGGCGTTTTGAAGACACGAATGAAGGGGTTATTCTTGGTGCTGGTGCTGGTGGCGTTATGACGGAGTCCATTGAGTGGCTAGTCTTTGAGACTCTGAAGGGGGGGAGGAGATAATTCATAATTGTTGTGATTTTTTTTGGTTGTTACCCTTTTTCTAACGTCATGTTTGAATGGAGATCTCGAATAGTTCAACCTACAGTTACCGGGACACATCCGTTTAAACAAAACAAAAAAAAAAACTAACAGCAACAGTAACAGGATAAAAGGACATATTTGGTCCTACAATAAGTAGGATGTAACAAATAAAAAATAAAATTGGGGCCAACCAATTAGAAAAATGACACGTTGAGAAACTAAAATATTAAACTAACCATTCATGTTCTCTAATTATTAAAAAGAGTTAAATCATCATCAAATATGTATCTCGGATTTGGGGCAAAAATTTCATTAAATTAGAATAACTCTTTAAATGAAACATTCTAAAATGAAATAGCGATTAGTGAACTCTTTAGCCGAAACGGAGGAAGTACAACTTTTGTGGTAGTTGCAACTTGAAGATGGCAGACTATGATTTGATCGAGTATGTTAATCCTAAATAACTCGCCAAAACAAAGAAGATTGGTGCATCACAAGTTCAACCATAATGGATATTTAATCAAAACCACAACATCTGATTTGGTACCTAGTTCCTAGTTCTATTTGATTTTCCACTTGTGAGATGTTCGTGGTCCAGACGTAATGCCCTCATAATATCTGGTTTCAAGCTTCCTGTTGTTCCAGTCTTTGGCAAATTCTGAAAATAGATCACGTGCAGTCTCAGAAGAAAGATCTGAGAAAAACACGTCTTTCTCCTCCTTCAGCCAGGTAGCAAATTCATTGTTCTTGGAGAAATAATCTTCCTTTGACAGTTCTTGGAACTTAACTTTCTGATATATTGAGAATCAAAAAACCCCATTATGTATGTTAAACCTAAATCACCAAAACAAAAAGGCTGAAGCAAGGTAAAGACAGAAAGACTGCTGATAAGCCATGTTTTGACTCGATGACAGCATATTGCCACATTTCTATACTATTCAACCTAGCTGTAACTTGTACTCGGACATAGCTAACTCCATACTACAAATGTACTGACTACTAATCCTACCACAAAAGTCCAAACATGGAAATGTTACTTGTACTCGCTTGTAAAAATAAATCTTTAATAAGAACGGTCATAAACCAAACATAAATGAAGCTTACATAGTGCTCGATTTTTCTTGCATGATTTTACTCGATATTCCTAGGAATCAGCTTATATTTAATTTCTCCAAATACTGCTATACAGTTTACTGTGGGTTACTGGCCCAAACAGAAGCAGCACAAGGGAAGAGGTCTTTGAATGTGCAAATCAATATAGGTGATTAAGAGAACTCACTGCATGGATATCATGCTTGTGATGTTTACGTTTGTGCTTCTCTTCTGACTTCGTGTCTGATTCAATAACACTTGGTTAGTCTAATCAGCAGCACTCAAAGTAGCATTAGCATATTAATGTTCATTTCAAAGCTCACAGCTGAATAAACACAGCATAAACGAGAGAAATAATTGAGAACATGTGTTAGGAAATCAGCATGTTTTATAAATAAAATAAATAATTAAATTGCACATCTCAAACTTAAGTAACATCCAACAGTTCAAGGTGTGGTAAACTGTTAGATTTGCTTCATAATAGAAAGAAAGACCTGACCAAGTATAAGTTGCTAGCTGGAAGATAGTAAGCAAACCAACTGTGCAGCTTTCTGAGTTGGAAAGCATGTGATCATGAATTGCCAACAGATAATTCTTTTATCGTTGTGGACTAAGGATTGAGTTAATTGGAAAGCATACATGGGAGCCCTATGAATCTTGATGCACCAACTAGAGCAACGAACCAACTTACCTTTTGCTAGGATGAGAACGTTCAAGTATTCAGTGATAATCAAAATTCATAAAAATTAAAAATGAAAGTATAGAAAGATTAGTCTATTAAGTAAAAATTTCTTGGAAACCTCGTAAGTACTCCTACTGTATGCATGGTTTTCAGTCAATCACTCCAATGCTGCCATTGGCTCCCAAAGCAACCTCTTGGAGAATGTGAAAGTCACAATGGCCACAAAAATTGGGTGGTCACTGGAAAGAATAAAAAAATAAACCATAGGGAAGGACATGGTAATGGTCCGTGCATTTCTAATTTCTATACTCTTCCCTCAAATCTTTCTTCAGACTTGTAGGGATTTGTTTAGGGAAGGATGCTACTTGTGTCAATCGTTTGATCCTTCCAAATGGGAATTGAGTCTCTACCAAGGTAAGAGATGTTGACGCTCAAGGCAAAATAAAAAGAATAAGCTTCACATGCTTAAGGTTACTTGACCAAAAATAAATAAATAAAGTTGCACTAACAAATGATCCTTCTTCTTTATCTCATATGGGGGTCAGGCTTTTGGGTATGTTATCTTCACCAACCCAGAGATCTTGCTAGCCTTTTGGCTTGATCTGAACATTGTTGTAAATTTCTTTTAAATACATACTTATACAACTTAAATACAAAAAACAAAAGGCAGAAAGCCATTTCATTGGTGTTACAGGCCGGTGCTTGGGATTGGTTAGTCTGTGGTCCGACAATTGAGTGACACGATGTCCAACCATTACCAATCACATTCACTTGTGATAGAAAGTTTGGATCCCTAGCATCACTTTATAGAAGCTTAATGCCGTCACGCAACAAGTAAAGAAGGGAACCTCCGTGAACTCTCCCATATACACATAGGCAAATAACAAATAGAGATACCTAATATTTCATGTGTAAAACGGTAGCAACAACAGGTGAGACCAAAATCACAACTTGCCGTAGCCCGCCACCGCCAGATTTATCGACAATATACAGAAGAAAAAAAATGGAAATAAAATTGAAAAATGTTAGTTGAAAATCGAGATTTGGGGATATAAATAAGTGGAGTACCTCTGTCAGAATGGTGTTTAGAAGAAGATTTATGAGATTTGTGCTTCTTCTTCTTATCGCTTTTTATTTCGTCCTTGTCTTGTAAAGTTCTAGCTCTTTTCCTTTTTCCATCATCTGCAATTCATCAAATAATAATCAGACTCAAATACGTCAAAACAAAACAGAGCAGAGAAAGCGAGAGAGAGAGAGAGAGAAACCTTGTTCAGAGGAGGAAGAAGGGGATGCTCTCTTATGCTTCTTCTTCGACGACTTCCTTTCGCTACCCATTAGTTATTGATTGCGCTGTGGCTCTGTAACTATTTACTGTACTATTTAAAGCGAGCTCTCTGAATTTTTAGGTTGGGTTGCGCTATTCGGACCCCCAATCCTCCAAGTTGACCTTCCAAAACCCTCCAAAATCTAAACTTTTTATTTTACCCTCCCCTATCCAAATTGACCCCCCTTCCCACCCCCTCACCACCTCCTCCATCCCCTAATCCACAACTTCTTCCCTCCTCTTCCATCACCATCTCCTCTCCCCCTCCCCTATCACAGTATACTCACCCCCTTCATAGTCCCATCCCTTCCCCCCACACCTTCATTCTTCCCTGTTTCTCCTTTTTTTTAAAAAAAAATTAATTTCAGGTTTGTTCGGCCCTGGTCAACCGAACAAACTTGTTCTATTCGGTCATGGGTGACCGAACAACCTTGAATTGTTTGGCCATGGGTGACCGAACAGCCTTGTGGCCGAACAACACAAGGTTGTTCGGTCACCTATGGCCGAACAATTCAAGGTTGTTCGGTCACCCATGGCCGAACAAACCTGGAATTAATTTTATTTAAAAAAAAAAAAGAGGGAGAAACGAGAAAAAATGGATATGTGAGGGGGTGAGTATACTATGATGGGGGAGGGGGAGGAGGTGGTGATGGAAGGGGAGGGAAGAAGCTGTGGATTGGGGGGAGGGAAGAGGCGGTGTGGAGGGGAGGAAGGAGACATTGAGGTGGGGGAGAGGGGGGAGGTGGTGTGGGGGGTGGAGGGAGGAGACAGTGAAGTGGGGGAGAGGGAGGAGGCGGTGAGAGGGTGTGAAGGCCGAAGGGGGTCAACTTGGATAGGAGAGGGTAAAATAGGAAGTTTGGATTTTGGGGGGTTTTAGGGGGTCAACTTGGAGGATTGGGGGGTCTCAATAGCGTAACCCTTTTAGGTTAATTAGTTATAGGGGGGCCATCCCTTGAGGTTTGGCCTAATGACAATGCATTCCCAATTGTTTAGGAAACAGGCAACGAGACCCCCGAGTTTGGACTTTGGTGTTGACCGTTAAATAATCAAAAAGGTCTTGACAAAACAAACTCTATCTTGGTTGCTACGTATTATTTATATTGGAAAAAAATGGCTCGTGTTCAATTAGTTTTGATAGATAACAAAAATGTTAGGTTTACAACGTAGCGGCGCATAAAATGTCAACTTGGTGTGTCTATTTTAGGCAATTTGGTGAAAATTAGGAGTATGTTACAAATCCGATTATTGTGACTTCATTTGAGATTGGGATAGGGAAAGGCTCAGGTCTTCTTCGTGTTTGTGTTGATTTCGAGATTACAAATACAAACTAGTAGAAGTCTTCTTCATGCGACAATTGTCAACTTTTCATTCATCAAAGGGAAATTCTCCAAATGTAAACAAGAAATATCTAGTAACAAGAGTTATACAGGCTTCAAAGAAAATTATGTCTCCCCATGCAACAACAAAAGAAAATGGGCCGTCTAATCCTCCTTTGACATGAAAAACAAACTATTCCACTTCCTGCAGATAGTCCTCAATTTCAGCTGGTGACAGGACTCTGCATAACCAAGGCAAATAAATTATTACATCACAATTCACACCCTCATCCAACAACCAAAGGACAAGGAAAAACTTACTTGAATATTTTTTCTGCACCAATAATTCCAATTTCAATGTTTTTTCCAGAAATTTGTCCTTCAAATCTGAGAGAGGCACATCACAAGCACCAGGTTATCATAGGTAGTTTGTTAACCGGCCATTAACAAAGTATGTAAAGCATGAATCTTTAGGTCGATGGCAAAAGATGGCTAACTAAAAATACGGGTAATAATAAATGAGAAAAACATGTATGGTGGTCGTGAGGGGGATTTTCAGAACCAGGATAAACTAACAGAAGATAAGGCTAAGTTGCATGGGAAATCAGAAAAACAGAAAGACTGATGATGATTCGATTGTCGACTTACTACTGTAGGGCAATAACTTGGAGTATTGGGAGTATAGTTAAGTGCAAACTGATTAGGGAGATACCAAGAGTAAAATTGAATTATCAATGAAACGGGTAGCAAAATATGGGCAAATTGATCTTAATAGAATTTTTCCACATAGATGCTAATGAGAGGAGGGCTGTCCATTGTTTTTTGAGGTATTATATGTATTAATAAATTTCTTTCTTTTGCAAGCACAGCTAAATGTATATCCTTTTTTTAAATTTGTTACATTGACGAAGTGTACCAAGCTAATGGCCTGAACTAAAATTAATTTCTACTTGCATAAAGTCTGCAACATTCTATCGATCAAGTAGAACAAACCCATAAGAAGTTTTTTGAGTGTACTAAGCACTTCAAAAGCAACATGCTTACCCCTCCTTCAATGTCAATATAGCTGTGTGTACAGCATCATCGAGTTCCATATCATCTGTGTACCTACAAGTAGCCACCAACAGTATGAAAGATAATGTATAACAAGTCCCATAATGTCAACTGAACTTTAAGCATGGGATATCAAGTTATAAAGAAAAATATTATTCCCTCCGTCCCAACTGAAGGTCCAAATTTTCATTGAAACTAATGATGTTAGACTTTTACGCAATTTTAGTAGCATATGAACATAATTACCCTTGGTGTCCACATTATACAATTGCAAGTGCACATTGAGACATAGTTGTCAAAGGTGAATTTAGAAACTTTATTATAAAATGGACACTTATTTTGGGACAAAATATTTAAAAATACGAACACTCATTTTGGACGGAGGGATTACAAAGGTACTCTACACTTGTAGATGAATTTAAGTGTTTAGATATGTAACAAGTAATTGTATACCACAATCATTTAATGAATTTCGGCATACCATTTTGGTAGCTGCATCATTCTCCATACTCACGCGCGGAGTAATACATAGAGTTGTAGCCCTCAAACACAATCTACTATGCTTAAATATGTTTCTACCTTTTCCCCACAAGTTCTCAAGTTCTCAAGTTTCAACTATAGGAGGATATGATTTAAGGCTTGAAAAGCAGATCAGAAGTAGTACAAAATAATTAGAGAGAACAGGGAGGTCCAAAGGTGCCAAGATTTTCTTCAGCAATATGCATATAGCAATACAAGTGAATAAAGACCACATCAGGGTAAGATGCCTGTGATCCAAAAATATTACAACTAAAACCAATGGAGACGCCGCAAACCAAAAGATACAAGTAATTCCAAGGACAACCAACAGTGGTTACCTTTTCTCGAGAAATGTCTTTGCATTAGAGACATTCTTCCCCATTGCCGAAGCTTTCCAGGAGAAGTATGAACCTGATGGATCCACCTAATGTAACAACAATGATCGACTTTAGTGAAGTCCAGGATCTTAAAAAAGCAGAACCATAAGTGCATGATACGAAAAACTGAAAGAGGGAAACCTATGGCTGGCATTCGTAGAAAATGCTGCTCTAAGTTTGACACAAATATCCCAAAAATAACAGTAAACATAAATGCTATAGCAGTAGATAAGATGTATTGACATTTTATAATGGGATGTCAGCATCAGTCAGCCTGTCTAATATTGTTTGTGTTCTCCCAAGGAGTATAACATTTGGAGGGCCTTCTCCAGCCACTGCCACATTGCAGAATGGTTAAACATAGAATCATCGCTGGATGTTCGGAGGCCCATGGGTCAAGTCTCTATCTGTTGTGTCCATTTCGTCTCCATGTAGAGGCAGCAGTGGGAGAGCTTATACACATACACATTCCATAAAAGTGTGAACTTGCAAGTAGCTTGGGTGAGCTTCCACCCATTGCCACAATTTAGAGGTGGATGTTATGACATGGTACCAAAGAACATGATGGGAATTCTGTGAATCAAGTGATTCCGGGGGTCAAATATCTTGTCCTCTCAGTATGTCCCTCATCTGCATATCTGCATAGTTTGTGTCTGGTCTCACAAACGAGATAGGGTAGCTTATGAGAGTAAGGCTGTAAGATCATGGCTAACATGATTAGTATTGGCTCCCAAGCTAGTAAATGAGCCTCTCAACTCATCACCACGTGGTTTAGGTTTGGTTGCTCCAACAGTGACTACAGACTAGGGTATCAAGTAAAAGTTTTGCTTTCAGGTGCTAATACATGAATACATGGAAAGCCATTGCAGAAAGCTTTTCCTCTTAAGATCAAAATAGTAAACCGTATGAAAGAGCTCAACAGTAAACAAGAAACACGAGTCAGTTCAGGTCATAGCTTCAAATCAGATACCTGATATAGTTGAGGACCTTTGTCATCATAACCGGCAACCAGGAGTGAAACACCAAACGGCCTTACACCACTATGACAGAAAAAGCATAAAAATTAGAAACCAACAAAAAGATTATCAATGCTTTCCTATTTAATGTAATTCCAAAATCCATTACTGAGAAATACAGTTCAGAACCAAGAAAGTTTAAGTGCCATCACAAGAGCAACCCAAAACCCTACTAGACTCGTTGATAGAAAAACAGAAGATAACTTCCACTCAATTCGTTTTTCTTCTTTTCTTTTTTGATAAGTGTAGTATATAAATATGAGCGTCAATGCAGGTACGAATCCTTAGTACACTAAGAGCATACAAAGCCCAATAGAATCTTTAACCCAAAGAATGAGGTGAGACTGAAGGAAGAAAGCACAGCCTCATTGCACCACGAATAGAGTACTAATCAGAGAATTCTTCAAGTCTGAAATAGACTTTATAAATGTAGAAAAGGAAATCATGCAAGAATAAAGAAATGATTACCCTGACTGGGTGAACTCTTGCATGACGGCAGCAGTTTCCCTTACAAGTTGGGTAACGGGGATAGGTTCCTGCACAAGCCATCATAATTATCTTTTGACATTGAAATCTATAAACAAAAAGAAAGTGTCAAGTGGCACAACTCATGTACACAAGGGTGTACAAAGGACAAAAAATAACCGAGAACATCCCTACTCCTGGCCAACTAAAAGCTCCAAATAAAGATTGCCTACATGCAGCTCTCTCGACAAAAGATTGCCCAAGAAGCTAACAAAAGAATCCCATTATCATAAATATCTTTGAAAACTGAAATGCAGATGCAACCTTTTCTCATTCTACAACAAACATTTACAAAAAGGCCCAAGACAAAGGTCGCAGAAAGTAGTGCAAACAAATTATTGCACCCACTGTTGCAATGAGCTAGCTTGGATAACCTCAATAGAAATAGAGCACATATTCCAAGTCCTGTCGCCAAATGCTACTGCGCAAGGACTCCACTGATTCTCAATAAGACTAATAATTCAGCATTCAAATAATATTCTAATTATCAGGTTATCAAAATCAGGTTTTGTTAATAATTTTTCTTTAGATTAGACTTTTGTGTATACTCCTAGTGTACAAAGACGCGTCACCTGTTTTGACGCCAGGTATATAATATCTTACTTATAAAAAAAAAACAGGTTATCAAAACAAACATACATCAAAACTGTACTTTAATGCATTGGCTGGATGTAAGCAAATACCCTGCCTATTTATACTATTTATCATAATGTTTTTCAGGCTAACCTAAGACAGGTCTAACCAATTCTATCAACTCAAAAGTGCGTGGCCAAATATTGAGTTTCTCGGGCATATCTAAATCTCTAAACTCTGGGGAATTTTATGGGCCAAAAGCCTTTTTTGAAGGTCTCAAATGTATTACATATAAAAAAAAATCCGTAACCCAAATGTATCTCTATCGAGTATTAACTAACTCAAAAATTATCAGAGGCATATTCAAAGACTCAAATAACCATCAGCCTTAAACTCTCTGGTAAATGTAAACAATGAAGCTCATAACCATGATTTCTGCAGATCCACAGTTTAGTCCATCGAGGGAAGCAACGTGAACAAAAAGTGACTCCAAATCTCACCACTAGCACTTAAAAAGTAGAGCAATTATTTTTCTTGATGAGTTAAAAGTATAACAACAATATTTCTTGACGAGTTAAAAGTAAACAAAAAAATTCCTTGATGAGTTAAAAGTAAGAGTGGGTCTTAATCCATAAGACGGAGCTATCCATGTTAATTGGGTCAAAATTTCAGATATTGCAGCGTCACCCCTCAACTTTTGAAAATTACAGCGCCACCTATCAAATTTTATAAATGAAAACTATGACACTTTTTGACCTTAAATGTGTCACTTTTACCTTTAAATGTGTCAACTTTGCATTTAAATGTATCACTTTTAGTCATTATGAATGAAAGTGTGTCACTTTTGCCTTTAATGAGTCACTTTTAGCCCCTCAATGTGTAAGTTATTATGTGTAAAAAATGTCACTTTTTGATATTCAAATATGTCACGTTTAAATGTGTCATTTTTAGCCCCTTAATGTGTAACTCATCCAAGTCCGTCAAGCCCTGTTAAGTGTTGCAAGGCAATTGAGCCAACAGAGATTAACAAAGGCTAACATAGGACCAAATCGTAACTGCGGCTCACGTTCCTGAAAACAATAGGAGCACCAGAGCAGATAATAAAACTTTTGAATTTCATTAATGCGGTGGGAGTGTGCCAAGTCGCATGCTCGTACCCAATAAGGTTCGCGTGTTTTGAAATGGGTTCCGGGTCAGGCAATCCGTTTAACCCAATTCTAGCCCGCTTCTCACTCTCATTTTGACCCATTTTCTTGATGGGTAACCCGCGGTCAAATGGGTTTCTCATGACCAACCAAACTTCCTTTTCCTTCCTATTTGGGGTCTTACAAATTGGGATCCATAAGACGGTTTTACACAAGTTTTTGCCTAAAAGTATAGCCATTGAACACACTAGGAGAAGACGGAAAAAGGAGAAATAATAGAAAATTAATTCAACATTGCTAAAGGAGATAGATCATTACTTTGTATAGTCGATGATATTGTTCAGCCTGCTTCCTACTTTTACGAACCAAAACTCGAGAATCAGGCCCCATGCCACTGCACAGGACAAGAATGTTACAGAAAAGGCTTAGAAGAAAACACAAGCATGGAGTCCCGCAACTGGTTGGGGGCATACCTTTGAAAGAAAGATAAAGAAGAAATGAATAAGCATGAAGATATTGCTGCAACATCGATATAATGTAATACTACAGGCAACGAAAGATATATCACGTGTAAAAACTACAGGCAAAATAACAATTGTACTGAGGATGGTACAAAAGGAGAATTGACTCCTAAATCATTGGTCTAACCATTTGGCACCAAAACTCCAACTTAGCTCAGCTTTTAACTACTTGTGGTCGCACATAAAAGAGAGAAGCATGAAACGTTGCTGCAACTTCAGTTTAATTTTATACTATGGGATCCGATGACAATGAAAGATTGTTCGTGTGTAAACTACGGGCAAAATAACAATTGTACTGAGGACAAGGAGAATTGACTCCTCAATCATTGGTCGAACCATTTTCCACCAAAATATCAGCTCAGCTTTTCCCAGCTACTTAGTGGTCAACTGCATCAATCATTCTCCACAATTTTGTTCTATCAGAACCAGAATATCAAATCCTACTTCCAAGTTCCCCCTCCACTGCTGCCGGGGGGGGGGGGGTTGTTAGAATTTCCAATAGGCTACTCATATCATTGAACACATCACGCACAAATACTAGAAAAAAATCAACCTCATAATCGTTAGTGCTAAGTTTTTTAGTCCAAACTCATGGAAGGTCTAAAAGGTTCTTCAACATTTATAGAGCATGAATTTTCGTGAGTATTAAAAATTGGAAAATAATTGATACCACGTGACATTAGGCAAAGACAAAAATAACAAAAACTTAACATCATATGTTCAAACCTGTATACAACTCCAATGTTTGGGGTCAAAATTTGAATCTTTTGGACCTGCAGGCAAAAATATCCATACAATAAATTAAGCTTTAGTAATTTTTTAGGGATAAAAATTAAGAAGATAAATAGACCATAAAACCATAGAACAGTAGCAGGGAAAGGTAGCAAATGTAAAGACCATACAAACTGACATATTAGAACTACAACTAGTATAACGAAAGATGCTTTCAACGTCAAGGCTCTTGACAAGCAATCAGTTAGAATCTAAATCCCTGGGAATGTGAAGGCACCTGCATAAAATACTTAAGTTACTAGAAAAATCCAACACCTAGTAATGCCTTCACAGTTCACAGAGAGTTATAACCCCAAACTGTGCACCTAGTATACGGTACAACGAGCCTCCTCAACCATGAGCACGATCAATACACTCAAACATTACTGGTTGAATGGAAATACCGTTCTAATGTACACCATTCATCAAGGGGGCAACACCTGCCACAAGAATGTACCCTGAGAGTGTCCCGACAAAAACGAACCAAACACAGGCAGCACAAAACACAACCCTAGTAATGCAATTTTCAGGGACCAGCCTACAGTTTCTTTGAGATTCTCACCAACCTCCAAGGATCTGCCTGTGGTTTTCCTAAACTTCCCTTCACAGGATTACACCTAAGATTCCAAGAACCATTCATTTTTTTTGATAAGTGCTTCCAAGAACCATTCATCAAGGGGACAAAGCGCTCTTTTAGTACGATCAGGAAACTTTTTTCCTCCCCCCCCCCCCAACATATCTCATCTTAAGCTAGCTACCCCATCCACTACTCCCTAGGATCACTGGTCAGTGTTTAACTCCAAGCTTCACCGACAACCCAGCTCTCTCCTTCCCAGTGTCCTACACAAATGGCTATTATACCCCCCTTGAGATACCCTCACATGGCATCTTATATAATGGTGCTCTTAAATGTATAGTCTGGGTAAACAGAAAATCTAAATCTCCAGCACGCAAAACAAAACCACCATCCAAAGAGGGCCAATAGATGCTAATCAAATACTCCAAAGACACGTGATAAGAAATACAAGAAATTTCTTTTTTGCAACTAAAGGGAAAATGCCCATTACCATAGACAAGGCCTACTAAACCACTGCTAACTTGCAACATAAGTAAAAATAAAGGTCAAAGCATATACTCACAGATGTTTCATCAACCAAGATAGATGGCAATTTCTTTTCAGTTGCAATAACAACACCGTTAGCAGCTGCAACAAACAAGTCCATGTAAGTAAGGGACTACAGTTGTAGTAATAAAGTAATAAAAAGAATAGTTTTACCGACAATGGAAGAAGCTAAAAAGACAGCTTTAAGTCACTGAATGCATGCAATTATACAAATATGTGCTGTTTTCCTTTTTTCATAACAATCTTCTTGCCAGAGAAACCCAAGCACACCTCAACCTTCTAAATCATTCCATTATTTGTTCCAAAACAAAAGAGAAATAGGGGTGGATCAGTGAGTTTAAGTTACTGTGGGTCGTAGACATGCAGATTCATAAGCATTTAATTCCATAATTCAAAAGTACAAGCTTTAGAGGGAACAAATAATCATGAAGTGCGCTAAATCTGGCATGCACTAATTGTTCTAGGAGCTATCAAACTTATCCTGGGCCCATATCTGGTCTTTAAAAAGGAGGAATGATGCAGATAATTTTCACATGTTTCAGCTACTGACGGTCATGCTCCTACATAATTTAAGAAAATGAAAAGGTTTTAGTATTACAAATATAACAATAAATAAGAAGCTTAAAATTACCTTTAATCCCTAAAGATGTTTGGCCAGATCCAACAGCAGTCAAGGCATGCTCAATCTGAACAAGCTTCCCAGAAGGGCTGTGCCGTAGCATATCAAATGATAAGAATAAATCAAATATTCCAATTACAAAATACTCCTTCCATCCCAAAGTAGAAGAGCATTTGAGGAGTCAAACTTTTTATATCGCACTATTGCTTCTCTATATTTCCTTTAACTTGCATTGAAGACAAATATCATGTCTTTGAAGACAAATATTGATAAGATATGAAGATTTGAAGCTTCAATTTTAGAAATGCAACTATTTTTTGGGGATAAACAGAAATGGATTTATTTTTTGGGGGTGGGAGGGTGGAGGGGGGAGTATAGTCAATTATGTGTGAGAAGGTACAAATCCAGAGCTAGTGAGACGAATTAAACAGCCATAACCTACATGTATAATACTATGTACCTGAAAGTAGTGAGAGAAAAGGAGTATTGACTATCACCCATCTGTCTGTTGAATAGACTTACTAATTGTAGAGCCCTGTCCTGTACAATGAAAGAGCTACATCAAATTAAAGATGTTGTTGGGCCATTGCTGTTGGATCCGGGAACTTGAGGGTTAGTGATTATGAAGAAAACAAATACTAGTAGTTGAAATCGAGAGCAAAATCATAAACAAACAGTAAACCCAAATCAAACATAACGATCTAATTTGTCTTGGCGTTCAACCTCAATGCTAAATGGAGAAGATTCTTAGGGTTTTAAGAAATTAACTAAAAACAGCTCTGGAAAATTTATCGTGTTGCAAGAGGCCGAGGATTTTTATTTATTTATTTTTATAAGTAAAATATTATATACCAGAGCGTCAAACCAGGTGACACGTCCTTGTACACTAGAAGTATACACAAAAGGACTAATCTATAGAAAAACTTTTAACAAAATCGATAAAAGAATAATTATGAATATGGGAAGTATTACTATCCTCAACACACCAAAAATGCAAAATACAAAATAGCACATCCTTCAACTTGTCCACCGTCCTCTCCTCATTCTCAAACACCATTCTATTTCTTTCCCTCCATATAGTCCACCAAATACCCGGCAGGACATCGTGCCCAATGCTATTCCTTCTATTTTTCCGCTTATACAACAACCAACTCAAAACAAGTTTTTTCACCTATCTCGGCATCACCCATGCAATAGAAAAAAGACTAAATAGTGTATTCCAAAGAATAGACACAATCGGGCAATGGAGTAACAAGTGGTTCACACTGTCATCACACCCTCTGCACATGAAACTTAAACTCATTCTCAAACACCCTTGTATAAAGTTAGGCTCCGTTTGTATCACGGAAAATGACTTGTGGAAAATGAAATCATTCTATTTTCCAGTGGTTGGTAATTCTTATGAAAATGTTGAGAAAAACATTTCCCAGTATCTGGTAAAGTTTGTGAAAATGTGTTGGATATCTTCTTCTTTTATCTTGCAATATCACTTCTATATAATACTCCAAAAATAAACATAAATTTTCACACTTCATGACAAATGATTACCCAAAGTCTAATAAAGATGTGTAAATATATAAAGTGAACTTCTTAAACAAATTGAATCTCAATGTAATAAATGTATTAGACTATTAGTTATATATTTTATACAAATCAAAAGCATACAACTAAGGATCCGAGTGGCCACAACTAACTAGTCACAAAATTACAATAACATAATACTGGTGAAGTGGCAATTGATGAGAACTTGTTGCAGTGCTGGTATGAATAAGCTCTTTGTAACAAAATTTGATCTTGTTATTCTGAAAACAGAACCCGCTCGAGGCCCTTAATTTGGAAAATCATAACCTATTTTGCTACCAAACTTGAAAGACTTGATTAAGAGCTATCTGTGCATACTATACTACTGTACCAGAGAATCTTGTATTTCCACGAGAGTGGGGCATAGTTAATATTGGTTCTTGATTTTTCAAAAAATCAAAAATCAAAGAGTGGGCATAGGACAAAATGGGGTTGATCACGGAATAGCAAGAAGAATGAAAAAAAAAAAAGTTGAAGCCAAACACCAAATCAATCAAAACCCTTGCTAAGAAATTACATTTTCACATGAATCATATAAAGAACTAAACCCACAATGAAGATTAGAACCATAAAATTGGAAGAAAAAAACTGAAACATGTACTAAATAAACCCCAATGGTCAACGAAATCGAATACATAGAACATAGATTTGGTAGAATTAATCCACAAACCCTAAAGAAGGAAGAGAGTGGCGCACCTGGAGAGGGAGGAGATAACGTCTATTAGTGAGAGAGAGAAGACAGAGTCGTACGTTGTTGGAGGGAGAGGGAGAGAGAGAGAGAGAGAACGTATATTGGATGGGTTTCTTGTTGAAGAAGAAGGAAGGTCTTAAAATGATTATCAGATCGCACAGCAACAGGAATTGAAAATCAGTCGATGCTTTTCATTGGGACGACTGATAGGTGAGGTGAGTGACATACTATTGCTTGTAGCATACAAGTCACTGGTACTCTAGCCCAGCCCGGCAAGCCCAAGTCTTCCATTCCCCGGGCATTATGTTGGGTTTTTGGTCCAATAGCAAAACCCAAGCCATCTATGCTGTGGTTCTTTGGGTCATCTGCACTCATCATGCATCAATCTTTTAAAAGATTTATTATCCAGTATTTCATATCATCAACTTATAAACATTTTCATTTTAAATATTTTTCCTCCACTCACATCAACCTTTAAAAAATTTTATAGTATGGACTAACAACTAAGTATTTTATTTTTACACAACATTTATTTAAAAATGCATTCTTTCATAATATTTATTTAAAAGTAATAATTCTATTTTCAATAATAAATATATATTCTTAAAATATAAAAAAAAATTATAATATATATTATGTCAACATAATATTGATGCAATAATATATATTTTATTTTAAAAATTAAATATAAATCATAAAAAAAACATAATTAAAAGTACATAAATATTAATAGGAAATATTCAATTGAAACAACTTAATCTTCATTGTTATTGTCGATGAAGCGTTCCAAAATATGCTCAACTAAGTAGGATCAAAGTTTTTGATGTATTTCACAATCACATAGTTTTGCATATCTTTGAATGTATTGTTGAAAGCCTTGAACATGTCTCTGAGATACGTGTATCGATGGTTATGCTTCTTCATTCGACCAGTTACTTATTGCATTACCTTCATTCTATACAATCATATTATGCAATATGATACACGTGTACATTATATCTTTCAAATCTTTCCTGCTCCAAAATAGTGTCGCACCCCGTACTATTGCCCAACGAGATTTGAGGACTTTGAATGCTCGTTCAATGTCCTTCTTTTGCAGCCTCTTGCATTTGTTTGAACTTGATCCTTTTAAGGTTTTCTGTATATGCAAAGCTTTTAACAAATGAAGCTCACTTCGGGTAGATACCATCTGCCAGATAATATCTCTTCATGTATTGTGTATCATTTACTGTAAACTAAACTTCAGGAGAGTATCCATGCAATACATCATTGAATAATGGAGATTGGATGAGCACATTAATGTCGTTGTTAAATCCTGCAACCCAAAAAAAGAAGTATGACATATCCAAAGGTCTTGAGAAGCGACTGCTTCTAACATAATTGTTGGAACCCCTTGATCACCTCGGGTAAATTGACATTTCCACGCAACTCGACAATTTTTCTACGGTCAATGCATACAGTCAATGCTTCCTAACATACCAGGAAAGTCATGGTAATCAAAATGTAGTTGAAGTAAACGTTGGACGTCGTTAGCATTGGGTCTTCTCAAGTATACTCTTCCAAATACCTCAATTACACATCGACAAAATTTCTGTAAGCATATGATTCTAATGGTTTCGCCAAGTCGTACGTACTCGTTACAATGGTCAGCAGGCGAGCCATATGTCAACTAACGAATAGCTACATCACGCTTCATTTGAAAATACGCATAATGATTTGAAAGAGCTTATACGATTCGAAGGAATAGCTCCTTACTCATTCGGAACCTTCTTCTGAACATTTGATCCATGTAAACCGGCTCATTGGAGAAATAGTAATTGAAAAGACGGTCATGTCCAACTTCACGCTCTCGATTTATGTATTTTCGATTGCGTTTACGATCATAGGATCTCTCAACTTCGTGCTTTCGATTGGTAGAATCATCCTTCAATTCATCGTGTATGAATTGTAAGATTGGCAGAAGATAGAAATCAGAATCGAAAGAGGAGTCGAAAGACATTTTTAGTGTGAAGATTGTTGTATCTGTAAATATATGAGTAAGAGGTTGTGTTTGCATAAAATATGGAGGCTCAAATGTCTATATATAGAAATCTTTCAATAGTTTTATAACTGTTAGTTTTGTAACGGCTAGTTTTCATAACGACTAGTTTTGCAACAGCTAGTTTTTACAATTAGTAGTTTATAAAAATCATACGAAACATAATTAAAAGTAAATAAATATTGATAATAATGCATAGTTAAAAATTAAAAGAAAAGTACATAAATAAAAGTACATAATTAAAAAGTATATAACTTAAACTAGACAATATTAAATTTGGTCTTGATAATAGCGCAAACTTGTTGATGAATTTGCAGTTGCTCATTTGTCATGCCACTAGTATCCTTACAAATGATTTTATAATTCTTTACAAGTGCGGACATGTTTATTGCTTCTAACACGTCCTTGAGTGCACAAATCTTATCTTTTTCTATTGCAGTCAGTTCATTATCATCTTCTTTTTTTGGTTTCCCTTTCCGCTTTGCGACCTTTTGACCAATTAGGCGAACTTTAACCTCATTATCGTCGATGTTGATGCTCGTATGCGGATCGGATGATGACGTGTATGCCCCAATTTCAGATATCTTTGTCTTTTTAGAGGAATGCTCACTTTATTTTCCATCTTTTCGCTTTGGCTCATCTTTCACTATTGCCCACACATGTTCGTATCTAAAATGTTTTTTACGTATTGAGAAGAAAAGATCACGTGCGGCTTCTTTCACTTGGTCATCAGACCACCTACTATCATGTCGATTTCGTACTTGGACGAAGTACTGGTTAAATTCATTAACCATTGGAAGAAGTGTATACCAATACGTTTTCAAGAATCAAGATAGTTAACTTTCTTGAATTTTCCGTCTTTCGACTCTTGTTGTAGTACTCAGTGATTTGTTTCCAAAACTCCTTATCATGTTAAGAGTTGCCAATCACGCTATCGGTTGAAACAATAAGCCAAGCACTTGCAAGCAGTTTGTCATCTTCAATGCTCCATTTTGCTTTTTGCTTGTCTTCAGCTTGATTGTTTACTTTTTCATCTAGAACGATATTTTCCAACCTTTCTTGAGTATAAAAATTAGGAACTTCAGATGAGCCGATACTAGCACTTTTTGTATTCGTCGGTGTTGTTGGATTTCCAGTGCTCATATTTGGGTTATAATAAGACGGAATAGAGGTATCTACCCATACTTCAGCCTAAGCGATAGCCTATCTATCTATTCCTGTTATAGCCACCCGGGTGCGTGTTAATTCGCCATAGCTTGATGAAAATATCCATGTTGCGGATACATGGGAAATTGAGAAAATGAAGCATAAGGAACGTTGGAAATATTTGAAGTACCTTGATTAGTTGGAGGAACGGGGAAATGTAGAAGACTTTGACAATTAAGATATTGAAAATTTGGACAAGCTTGAACATTCGAAGGAGCTTGCAAATTTTGAGGAACTTGCAATTTCTGATGAGTTTGGGCATTGGCAGAATCATCATCATTTGAAGAGCTTAATAAACTCATAAAATAATTATCCATAACAAAAGAAGTGAAAAGAAGAATGTTAGGTAGTTAAATGAGAAATAATTTGAGGTAAAATGTATGGTTAAGTGTGATGAAAAAATTGTGTTGAGAATGTATTTATAGGAGAAATCATAAAATTAAAACAAAAATAAAAAAAGTATCGTTGTGCAACAGTAGTATAGAAAAAGTACAAAACTGTAACCAAGAAAGGCAAAAGGACAAAAAAAAAACTAAAATCATCAACCGGTTGGTGGAGACCAACCGGTTGATACTTTTAACCTATTCCTCCTACCCATTTTTCCCTACAAACCTTTTTCAAAAGTTTTTAAATTATTTATCGACCTTTTCCCCTAACCCACTACAGATGCCCTTAGAGTGAGCCTATAAGAGCAAGGACAACATCACAAATCATACAACTCAAATCAACAACAACCCATTAAAAATCAATAAAATAATTCATTTGATACTCATTTGATTCAAAACTAAAAAACCCTTTAAACAGTGACACATAATCCAATACGTTTACATATCTCACCATATTTATCTCCATTACTTTAAAAAAAAACTTTAGAAAATGGCTAAAAACTTAAAAAAAATCATAGAAATTTTTTCTGATATCCAAATGAAACAAACAAAGTCTATATTTATAGGTAAAAATGTGTACTTTAATTAAGGGGAAAAAATTAAAAAAATTATTTTTTTGGCCGAAAATTGACCAAGAAAAACGATGGTGGAAAAGTTTTTTTTTGAAATTGCCAACATGGAAAGCAACTTGACAGAGCGGCATGGAAGGCTGTCGGCTTTGGTCCGATTTTTTTGAATGTTTCGGTAGTAAACAACCACATTTTGGGTTGTAAAAGCCCAAAGCACGGTAGGTTTGTTCTTCAGCCGGTTGCTTTGATTTTTTAATTTGGTTTGATTTTTAGTCTATATTGATTCAAATCAAAGAAAAATTATATTATATTTTATTTCATTTAGATCTATCATTGTAAGCTATGATTTGATTTGATTCGGTTTGATTTACGGTTTGATACAATGTTGTTCGTACTCTAAGAGCAGGAACAATATGAACAATGGGGGGATCCGAGCTACCTAAATCATTAAAAATAAATAATAAACATCTTTAAGCTATCCAACAAAAAAAATTCTTCCAACAGTGGCACAAACTCCAATAACTTTACATATCCCAGCATATTTATATTATCTATTAATAAATAAATTTGTTTATGCAAAATAAAATTTATATTGCATAACTTACTAAATTTAAAATTCAATTAATTTGTAATAATAATATTTTTCAAAAATTAATATTCATTATTAAATATTGGATTTTGAAAATTTGGAATTCCTTCAAATTGAGAAGCATTGGGTTTTGAAAGCTTGGAATTCCCCCAACATTTGAAAAATTATGGAATTGTTGCGATGGAGGAGGATTTTGGCAAGTTAATGATTGATTTTGCGAGCTTAGTTGAGGAATTTGTGGAGTAAAAGGTTCGTTGGATGTAGATGAGGGTTGATTATCTAGATTTTTAAAGTTTTTGTCTTTTCGACAGAACAAACGTGAAGCCATTGATTAGGTAATTAACAGTAAAAATAATATTAACAACAATAATATTACTAATGATAATAACAACAATAATAATAAGAACTTATTCAATGCTAATATAAAGTAAATGACAATAATAATATAATAATGAGAATAATAACAAAACAATTAGCAATAATGACAATAATATTAATAGCTAAATAATAATATTAATATTAATAATTAACTACTAAATAAAATATTAGTACTAAATATAGTTGTAGAAACTTGCATATTTTAGATTTACTTAAAACCATTAAGTTAAAACAGCTAGTCTAAATTCATTAGTCACTTTAAACCTTTAGGTTGTTTTACTTAGACTTTTATCAAGTCTAAACTGTCTACTTAAATGTTTGGCAGATAGATGTCCATTGTTGTTTACACAACAGCTGCAACTTAGACTCTGTTAAGCATCCCTCTTAACATAAAATATGTTACCTGCTCAAACATAGTCTAAAACAGCTAGCTACCGATACCTCACAGTGTCAACAACTACTTTGTGTTTAAAACCTCTATCTACTATTGTTATATCACTCTAATTGTTTAAGTCTTATAGCTTTCAACTTTAGTGAAAAGATTTCAAACTGTATCGATTAAAATGATTTGACCTTTACATTCATATATTTAATTATTATTGGTCATCATATTTCAAACATTGAAACCATTCAATAGATCATTTTTTTTGTCTGTCGTAAATGTTCTGCAGTGTATCATATCTACTAGCTAGCCTCTCTCTTTATTATTTCATGCTATAAGATATCTTTTGTCTCTACAAGATCCCTGTGCATTCATTGAAAAGATTTTATCATCATTCTTCAAGATCTTTGTGTATTAAATGAAAAGATTTCATCACCATTCATCAAGTAATTCAAAATTCAATCTTATTCTCTCAAACGACTTTATTTAAGATCTCTATATAACGTTGGAGCAGCGATTGAAGATAGGTGGTATAAGCTATCATTCATTACTCACACGATATTCTCTTTTTTATTTGCTTCAACCCGAGACTGGACACTAAACATATTATTTCCAGCAATTCATTCATTGATGTGTTTTAGTCCTCAAACACTTATTAGATAGTCTTTCATTTATTTATTTTTTCTAGTTTTTGTTTAGACAATCATTGTATTTTTTTTCCTTTATTATTTCGAATCTATAAGGAACCAATGATTGTCTCACGAGTTTGATTGTTTCTCAATCATACTCTTAAAACACTGGTTTTTGTTGTACATTGATCCGTGATCACTTATAATATATATAATATTTAGTGCACTTCAAAAATTAAAGTTTGATCAACTTAGTAGTAGACGTAGCAGCTTACACTGTGAACCACTCATAAATACTCTGTCATTTAACTTTTAGCTGATAGAACTGTTTCTAACACTTAAGCAACTTCCATCTACTTAAGTGTCAGTCAGTTAGATTCTTGAATCATTCACTTAATAGTTTTATATATTGTCTTTCAGTTTATTTCTTATATCAATGATCTGTTTAAAAATTTTACTACTTAAATATGTGTCAACAGGCTGACACATAGTATTTTTGTTCATCAGTCGATAGACAGTTTTTCTATTTGCTGATAACTTACCATTTTCGCTGCCAGTTTTGAAGGTTTTCAAAATAATCCCTAAAGTTTTTAAAAGACTATTCACCCCCCTCCAGTCATATTTCGTTACCTACTGGACTTATAATAGTTAACAAAAAAATATTGAAATAACTAAATATAGTTAATGGAAAATATCAAATTTTGGGAGGGAAAGAAAGAAAATGAAGGAAAATTCAAAAATATGTAGCAAATTGAGTTGATATCCAAATTTAGCAAACCAAGTCTATTTTATAGATACAAATGTGTAGATATTTAAAAAAAAAATTGAAAACAAATAACAATTTCTTAGGTGAAAAATAGGCCACAAAATGGGATAAAAAGAAAAAATCCACAGGACCACTCAAATGGCACCACATGGAAAGGTGAGGATTGGATGTGTCGGCCACTTGCATTGCTGATTGAATTTCTGAGATTGAAACAACACCGTTTAAGTCTTCTGTTGAAATATGAATGTTTAGAATTACTTAAAACCATTAATTAGGGTTTAGAAAATAAAACATCAAGTAATAACCAAGGGGCACACTATTCAAGATAATCTGTTGCTTGCCCATGAGCTGACCCATCAAATGTCATTATCAAATTAGATATGGCAAAGGCTTTTGATAGGGTTTCTTGGTTTTACCTTATAAAAGTTATTAGAAAATTTGGATTTGGCGAAATATTTATTGATATGATTTAGCATACCATCTCGAATAACTGGTTTTCAGTTATGGTTAATGGTAGTCCTGTTGGTTTCTTCTAGTCTTCCAGAGGTCTTTGCCAAGGGGACCCTCTCTCCCCGAGTTTATTTATTGTTGCTACGGAGGTTTTAACTCACGGTCTGAACAAGCTGCAGAATTCTCGTCCTCATTATGCTTTCTCTTCGAGTAGTGGTTGCCCAATTGTTTCTCATCTTGCTTTTGCTGATGACATTGTTATTTTTTGCAATGGTAACAAGAATTCTTTAGCTCAGCATCGTATGTTTCTTACCAAGTATGAAGTCTGATCGGGTCAGCTTATTAACAACAACAAAAGCTGCTTCATGATTTCCAAATCCATTAATCATGCTCACATCAATTCTATAAGGCAGCATTTAGGGTTCAACCACAAGGATCTTCATGTGACTTACCTTGGATGCCCCCTTTTTGAAGGGAGAAAGAAGAATAACTTATTTGCCCCCTCTCGTGGAGAAATTACAGGGAGGAATTAATTATTGGTATGGTTCTTTTTTAAATCATGCGAGGAAAGTCACTCTGATTAACTCGGTGCTTCAATCCATTATTTTATATCAGATTGACATTCTTGATCCTCCTAAGTCTACTATTAAGCTCATTAATAGGATCCTAGCCAATTTCTTTTGGGATTATATCGACAACAAGCTCAAAGCTCACTGGATATCTTGGAGTAATTGTTGTCGCCCTACGAAGGAAGGGGGGTTGGTATTCGTGATATTTCTGACATTGTTCAAGCTTTTTCTTTACAGCTTTGGTGAAGATTTAGAACTTCTACTAGTTTGTGGTCTCAATTTATGATGAGAAAATATTGTTTTTCTTCTCACCTGGTTTTAGCTCCTTCGAATGGCTCTACTATCTGGCATCACATGTGTTATATTTATGAGAAGGCTGATTGTAGGCCAGGGCTTATGTTCCGTTTGGCATGATAATTGGCTATATTCGGGATGCTTGCCTAATCATAATGACTGTAACATTTCTAAAGTTCGTGAGCTCTTTGCCTGTTGGAGTATTACTTCGAGTGGTAAATTCTCGTTATCTTCTGTCTGGCAGCTTATGCGTTATCAGAGGCCTAAGATTACTTCTTCCAAGTTCATTTGGCACAAAATTATACCGAATAAGATTAACTTTTTCATAAGGCGTTTATGGTTTTCGAAACTGCCCCTGGATTAAAGTATCATGAAAAATGGTATCCAAATTGCTTCTAGATGTTCTTGCTGTCTAATTCACCAAACGAACACTTACCAGCATGTTTTCTTGAACAGCCCCATTGCTCAAAAAGTTTAGTCGAGCTTTTCGCATGGGGGTGCTGCCCATACCTATTGCTCGATTCAAGAAGCCTGTTATGATTGGTGGTTCGACTCTAAAATTTCTACTATTAATGTTCGGATGCCTTTTATTATTTGTTGGGAATTATGGAATCATCGCAATCGTGCTTTGTTTGATGGTGTGTGTAGCTGTGCTGATTTTTTGATTCATTGCATTAAAAAGACGACTTATAATATCCTCACTGGAGTTGGTTATTTGATTCTAATGCCTGATAGCTGGTTCTCTCTTCCCATATTAAAACGAACTATGTCTAGGAAAATCCAGATAATTCATTGGATCCATCCCCCTGCTGGTGGTCTCAAGCTGAATACTGATGGTGCTTGTCGTGGTAACTCCGGTTCTAGTGCTGGTGGAGGCATTATTCGCAATGAAAAGGGGGAATTAATCTTTACCTACACTGAATTTTATGGAGACTCTACTAGTTTTGTGACTTAAGGTAAAGCTCTCTTTCAAGGTCTTAAGTGGTTGAAATTGAATGGTTTTTTTTATACTATTGTAGAGGTTGATTCCAAATGTTTATTTGACTGCATCACTGGTTTAGCCCACCCTCCTTGGTCAAGTGGATACATTATAATGGCTATTCAGGATATTCAGAGTTTGATGAGAATCACTTTCTCCCATTGCTTTAGGGAAGCTAATTCGGTGGTTGATGTTATAGATAATATTGGTTTTGTGACCAAGGTTTTGATAGTATCTTATATTATGCCTCTTCTTTGCCTAACCATGTGAGAGGCTTGCTTCAGCTGAACTAGTCTGAAACCCCCATATATTAGGATTTCTTAATTCTGTTTTGTTCTTTCTTTTTGAGGTCAAGCTCCTTTGTCCTCCATTTATAAGGACAAGACTAGTTGTCCCCTTCAAGTTTGTATCTTTTTTATTATTTAATAAAATCTAGCAGGGTGCCACCCCTGTTTCTAAAAAAAAGTAATAATCAATAAGGACTCATAGAAACCCACCTACTGAATTTAAATCACTCTAATAGATATATCTAAGTGAAATTCAAATAGGCTAAGTTAATTAAGTATTGTATGTTTAGAATAAGTTAAAACATTAGTTAGTTGTTAATTAAAATCAAATTGACTAGACTTTAGCAAGTCTAAAGCTCTTCCTGCTGAAGTTCAGCAGGTAGACCTACAACTAATATTTTACCGCTTTAAGCAAAGATAAAATAAATTTAGACTAAGGTAGGCAGCTCTCACAAGTCTTATTCATCTTTCTGTCGCGTCTTAGTCATCAACAGCTAGCTAGATGTTGGTCGCTTTACTTATCAGCCGCAGTTTTCTAAAATGTTTTATTACACCTGCTGATAGGGGTGGGCAAACAGGTTCGGGTTTTCGGGTCCCAAACCAATCCGATCGGGAAAAACCTGATCGGGTCAGGTATTTTCGGTTAACTGGTTGCCCGAACCCGATCTGAAAAAAACGGGTCAGTTATCGATTGGTACCCGAAAAACCCGATTTCTAGATGATTAATTATTATTATTTTTAATATTTTTATTACATTAAACCAACTAATCAACCACTTATGACTTTAGTCTACTCTTAAATTACATTACCATTACCAATACCAATACCAATACCAATACCAAGCAATTGCAAACCTACCAAGCACAAAAAATAGGTTTTTTTTTAATTAAAAAAAGTGGTTTTAAACATAACGAGTTACTCGAACCTGATTTTGCAGTTACTAGATGAATTCGGGTACCCGAAGTACGGTTACCCGATTTTTTCGGAGCGGTTCGGGTAGTAAAATTTCATACCCGTTTTTTGGGCACCCGACCTGATAACTCGACCCGATGCCCACCCCTACATGCCGATATCTTTATTAGGGGTGAGCAAACCCGCCCATTAGTCCATAAGGCCCGCAAGGCCCATGCCTGCAAAGTGCTCATCAGTTCTGGGATTTAAAGTGAGGGATGCCCTGGGCTCTGGTAAGATTGGACCCTTATTTTTTTTAATGCCCGTTGTGCCCAGTCTGACCCATCTATTTACAATACTTCATTTTTTAATATATATATATATATAGTAGTACTACTTTACTTAACTTAACTACTTTACTTAATACTTAAAGAAATAAAAACCCTAGCTAGCAATGTTACTTCACTTCATCACTTCTTTCCTCTTCTCCAAGCTTCAAAGGGACCAAGACGACGCAAGACACAATGAAGACTCCAAGTGGCAACGACAAGCAAGCTGTCGTTTCCATCTCTCTCTCTCCACTCTTCGTCTCTCTCTCTCTCTCTCTCTCTCTCTCGTCTTCTAGTCCAAGTGTCGAGCCTTTCTTCCCCTGCTTTTAGATCTGTGTCTCTGCACAATGAAGTCTTCTAGATCCGACGATTTCTCCAGCCGGCTGAAGTCTTCCAGATCAAAGATCTATCTGGTCTCTGCAGTGCACGGTACCCTCTCTCTCTCCTCCTATTCTCTGACACAATATTTAGGTAATATGTTTAGGTAATATGCTCTCGCCTCTCAGTGTTGATTTGTTTTTGCCTTCTGTCATATTTATGTAATATGCTCACTTGTTTAGTGTTTGTCAATTTGATTTTCTTATTTGACATTTGATTTGAAATGAAGTTGTTCGTTTTTTTTGTTCATCAGTTATTCAGTTCATATTTTTTTCATCATCAGTTCATTTTTTTTGCTTTTCATAAGGCTTAATAATTTATGTTTTTGAAATGAATTTGCTTAGTGGGTTTTGTCTTAAATGATTTATTTGTGTCTTGTCTTGATTTTTTTTTCCAGAGATGGAAACAGAAACTATTGAAAAAGAAAAGAAAAATGTTGAAAAAGTTTAGATTGATTTCGATGGGGAGAATGATTGTGATCCTAAAGTCACGTCATGGGTGTGGGATCATTTTAAGAGCAACTTGAGAAGATTGAATTAGGTAAAAATTTACCAATTATTATTAACTTTTACTTATGTGTTTGTCATTTTGATTTTCTTATTTGACATTTAATTTGATTTATTTTATAGATGAATTGAAAAGTCGACCCAAGTTTCGTGCAAATTGTTTCGATGAGGATTGATTGGAGAAGATAAATTTAAAAAAAGGTAATATTTTGCTAGCTTTTGCCTATTTGATTTGTTGTTTTTTTAGTTTGTTTCATAATTTTCATCTAACTTTTTTGGTTTCATGTAGATGATTTTCCATGGTTACTCAAGTTGATGGACTGAAGAATGTTTGACATCAAGTTGATGGATTTTTGGTTTCAACTAACTTTTTTGGTCTCATCTAACTTTTTTGGTCTCATCTAACTTTTTGCTAGCTTTTGCCTATTCCAATTTTTTTTTGAAGTTGGGACTTGTAATTTTAAATTTGAAGTTGAGACTTGTAATTTTAATTTTTAATCTGGGACTTCTAATATTAAAGTTTAAGTTGTGACTTGAAAATAGTAAGGTTGAGAACTTGAGAGTTGGGATGATAAATACTTATTTCATTTAATCTCTAAAACTATTTGTGCTAGTTCAAATTTTTTATGAGTATAAATATATGGACTGAAATTATTTTAAAGTCCAAGATTTGATAGGAATAAAAATATCAAAACATATAATTCAATCCATAAGCCCATCAAGGCCCGTGCCCCGTGTAATGCCCGTTCAAGCCCATCAAAACCCATCAATTCTATGCCCGCATGAAGCCTTCTATATTGGGCATTGAAAAATGAAGTCCATGGCTAGATGGGTGCATACTGGGTTATGCTAAAGTCCGTGTGTTTAGAGCTCATGCACACCACTGATATCTTTATGCTTGTTTTTAGCCTTTATGTTTTCCTATACTTAAATCCCTATTTGTTGATAACTATACGATGTTGGAATAATGCGCTTCAAATTATATAATGACTTTAAACGTCTTCAAACTTTGGTTAAAAGTTTTCAAAAACAATATCTGTAAAGACGCGTGGTCTTCACTATCTTTTAAAAAGCACTTAGCTAAAACAGTCTTTCGTTAATAGATAAATCCATTTGTTGTAGCTGAGTCATCAGTGATGAGCCTAAGATTTCCACTAATTTTTCCAGTAATTTTCTTCTATTTTGTGCTATTTTTGAGTTAATTATGCCTTGAAAACATTATTATTTGTGTATTTGTGCTTAATGTAGGTTTCCATGCATAATCAAACATTTATATGGTGTTTAGCACGAAGTTCGAGACAATTCCGGGTTGAAAAGTTGAATTGGAAATTATTTGCTCAGCGTTCGTTAAGTTCGTTAAGAGTTCCAAGGCAAGAAGAGGGCTAACAGCACTAACAGAGGATCAAATTGAGAGAGCTGGGAGGGGAAGGATCAGCGGCGGTCACTCCAGAAAGGCTAGGGGCACCAGAGCAATTCTAGATTCTCCCTTGTGGCGTTGTCGATCCAGCAGCGTGCCACGTGTCCGCCTTATCCATGTGCTTGACCCGCGTCATCCTTGTCGGATCAGCCCAGACCCACGATCCAACCCGCGTCCGGCCTGCCCCTCTTGCTCGCCATGCAGCCCATTTCATTTGGGTAGCCCGAGTTCAACCCTTTGGCTGCCGCGACCCATAACCCTTAATTCTTCCCAAAACAGCCCCCAACTCTCCTTACACTTCCTACTTTGCCCCTGCCTCTTGTGCCTTCTTCATTTTTAATTTCTTCCAGCAGCTGCCTTCATTTTAACAAGTCCCCATTTCGGGACATTGCTCCCAAATAGGGCACCAGCCCCATTTTGCCCAAAAATTCCTCATTTCCTCCACTGATTGATCACCAATTTCAAATCAAGGGCCAAGAAAGCATTTACAAAAGATTTCAACCCTGGATTTGCGATTCTTCTGTTTAATTCATTCAACTTATATTTTTAGATATTTGTTATGATTACTAGGGTTGATTAATTTTGTAAATGTTGAATTGGTTTATGCTTAAATTATCTATGGAATGCAATTATTTTTCTATGTCCAATGTAGTGTTTTAATTTAATCTATCTCTTTATTTAGTACACATTCATGTTAGGTTATTATTTTATGAACTTAATGCTTTTAATTATTTGGCCAATAATTAAATGATTTTAGAAATATTTAGGATCCGCGAGAGCTACCTTTATATTTCAGACCAATCAATTTAATAGTTGGTACTTTGTGACACACACCAATAGCCATTGTGAGACTAGGTTTGACACGCGATCGAACCATCTTAGCTATTCGTGAGGTCGGGAAGGTTGGGGTTGATTATAAGATGCGAGAGCTCATAGTTAACCAATTTTAGTTGTCTCGGCTACCAACATGACTTGTAGAAAAAATATAGAGAATTTCTTTTTGCGAAGTATTACGCATGTGTTTGGTTATATTGTGTGTTTTTCATGCTTTTGATGGCGTAGCAAACCATTAAATGAACCATAGAATGATAGGATACGAAGCGAAAACCCTTCTTGTTATTTCGAAAATCATAATAGTAGTTTGCGTGGCGTGAGACCGAAAAGAGATCGTGTGTAGATAGTCATTGGATGCTTATTTTGACATGCGGTTATTTTCTCCGCTATGTTATGTGTTGCGATGATATGAACCCAAAGCAAGGTTGAGTGATAACTAGATTTGCTATATGTAGCGAAAGCCCGTTGTGAAGAAAATAATGCGTCCGACTACAAAGACTTGAGTTTAAAAAGAAAAGCAAAATGAAGATTAAATTAAACACCAGCTAGACTTGAAATAATGCACTCCTTATTTTTATCTTGATTTGTTGTTGCCAAACCACCTCCACAGTAGATTAGATTTAATTGCTTTCTTATTTTTTTAAATATATTTTTAGTTTTTAATTCATTTTCTTTTCGCTCAAATATAATTAGTTAGCCTAATTTTGGTACTTAGTCGAAGTGAGAATTACGTACATTCCCTGTGAGATCGATAACTCGTACTTAGGTACACTTTATTACTTGATACGACCGGGTATTCTTGCCCGAGTTGCGTTTTGCGTACATCAAAGGTACGGTTGAAAATAATGACCTCCATAGCGCGCCTATGGTTCATTAAGGGTATCGTAGTCATTTTGCTACTAAAAGTGACTTTTTTCCTGTTGAAAATAAAAATGATCTACTTTAGCGATTAAAAGTTTTAAAAAGTAGAGCGACCCACAATTTTTTTCTAAATATTAATTTTGGTTATTAAATAATGACCATTTCTTGAGCTTCGCTCTTGGCCAATTAAATGCTAGGAACGGCCCTGATCAAGTGTGAATTATCTCTTTAAAAGTTACTCTATCTACTTACACTCTATTGATTAAAATACTTAAACGATTTCTTACATATATTTTCTATCAAACAATATTTTAAACAACTGTTTTGAAAAACACGTTGGGTCATTCTTACGTATTTAATTCTTGGCCATCTAATTTCAAACATTAAACTGTTCAAAATGAGACTTTTTTGTCATTTCATTAAATTACTCTCCAGTTTATCACTGCATTAAATATCTCATAGTGTATCGTATCTTCTAGCTAAACAACATTTTTTATTACTACATGCTAGAGATATTTACTCTCCTTATTTTATGCAAAAAAAAAAAAAACTCTAACCCCTATCCATAAATTTATGATCTTATGCTAGGTGATATCTTCCGTATCAAAAATCCTCTTCAAGATCTCCGAGCTTTAAAAGATAGATTTTATCATCACTCTTCAAAAGATTATCACTGCTCCTTCAAACGACTATTTTCATGGATCTCTATATAAAGCATTTTGAGCAAGGATTCAAAACAAGAGAGAATAACTTGATTAAAACATTTCCCATATCCTTTCAAACAATTATTTTCTTGAAATGTTCTAGTTCTCATGGTGGAAGATATAAGAGGATAGAAGGATTGAAGACTTCATTCATCTACTCATATAATATTCCTTCTTTGATCTTCTTCAACCTGAGACTAGACATTCAAATTATGCTTTCAAGATATTCATTCTTTGATATGTTCCAGTCCTCAAACAATTACTAGTTATTCTTTCACGTATTATTCTTTTATAGTTCTTGTTTAAACAATCATTGTATTTTTCCATACTTCTTCCAAATCTTAAAAGGATACTTGATTGTTGCACGAGTATGATTATTGCTTAATCATATTCCTCAAACACTGATTTTTGTCGTACACAAATCCGTTAGTGAACACTTAGAATTTCAATATATTTAATACACTTCAAAATCCAAGTTTGACCAACTTAGTAGTGGACGTAGCAGTTTTAACACTGTGAACCACTCCAAATAATGTGTTCTGCTACCTACTGTTTTTACGGTTCATACACTTAAGCAGCTTATATTTACTGAAGTGTTTAACAGTTACATTTCTGAATTATTTATATAGTTGATCTTATATATTGTATTTCAATTCAGTCCCTATACTTAAGTGATCAAAATAAAACAAACCAAATTGTTTTACATTCAGCAGCTGCTACCCAAAATGTTTTAAGTTCAGCAGATGCTACCTGTTGATTTACATCCAGAAAAAACTTATATTTTCCACTGCATCTTTTGAAGGTTTTCAAAATAACCCTTAAAGTTTTTAAAAGGCTATTCACCCCCTCTAGCCTTATTTCATTGCCAACTGGACTTACATCTTCTTTTGTCCAATACTACGCTGTTTTATTGTCTATTGAAGTCAATGCTCCAGTAGCATTGAAAGCTACTAAATCCTCCAATTTCTTTTCTTGGCTACCGGTGGTGATGCGAAAACTTCTAACTAAGGAAGACAAATTGGTCGAATTCTTCTTGCACAACAAGCTGGCCAAAATATCTTGAAAAACAGCCCAAACAAAAAACGAAAATAACAATAAAATTAAGATAGTCGCAGAATGAGTAGAGATGGAGGGTTCACCGGTTAGGTTTCACTTGCCTAACGTAAAGATCTCTTGTGAATTACTTTCTAGCCGCTAAGAAAGAAAGACACTATAGTTGAACAAATTCCTTTACTTTTTTCTATTACTTTTTCTCAAAATTCAACACTTAAAATACAATGAAATTAAAGCCTATTTATACTTATCAATCTAATCCTAAATCTTAGAGAAAACATGAAAGTAAATCCTACTTCCTTAAAGGATTACAATTCTAATTAAAAGAGAAAACTAATTAACTAAAAACAGGAATCCTTGTTGAATAAGGATTCCTATGGTTGCCCCTTTGATCCAATACGGTTGCCCTCATGAAGGCAAAGTTGGTTGCCTCTCTTGCCCTTTGTTTCCTTTGATGCAAGAGTCCTTCCATGTGCCTCCAAATAACTTGTGTCCCAAGCGTGTCTTCCCTCCTTGAGTAGTAACCCAAAGTCATGTGCACCCAACGTGACTGTCCACTTTGTCAAGTACCCTAAAACCGTGGCTTCCCTAGTTGTAAAGCACCTTAAAGTCGTGCCCTTGCCATGTATCATTCTTGTACATTTGTGACTTCTTTGAACAATTTTCTTCCTTTGTAATGCCCGCTCACCAATCAGCCCCCATACAACCTTTTCAATCCACAACGTTCCCCCACAAGTGCACCATTGCCCAACTAACCCCTTAGGGTTATGGTTTGATGACGTGACTCTTTTGTAACACTTGTTAGTAATCCCCAAGCTGCCTTGAACAAGATTACCGACCCGTGCCAAATAACCCTCCCAAACATCCTGTATGCGTAGTAACATGAGTAGTATACCATGCCCAAAATGATTGGTTTCTGACTTGGAACAATTCCTCCAAATATTCGTAGTAAGGTGGCTACTGATGCTTTTCCCATTGTTTTGCAAACTCCTTGCAATGCTACTAATGGCTCATTCGTTATAGCTGGTCTAATGAACTCTATATACCTCATTTTTTTATAAGTCATTCCTCATGTATATACAAATGTCAAATGGGGTGCATGGAGTATATTATGGGTGTATATAACCCCCACTTAGTTCTTTATAGGACTATGTGACCGTGAACACAATTCCTTTAAAATCGCAAAGTGTTCGGCTCTGCTGTTGGTTGTTGGAGCTGATTGAGGATATTCATTAGCATCATTGTTCACACAAAGCATTCCCTTACATGTTACCTACTTCGTGATCGGTGCAAAAGTTTCATGAAAAATCCATTTTTTCGACTTGTATGAATCCTTTGCTTACTAGTCGCATCTTGGTATTTGCTAATGGTTCCATCGGGATTGATGTGGCAAAAACACAGCTTGGGCCGTCCTTGAGATGGGTAGGATATCTGGGCTTGTAATCGTCCTCCTTGAGCCTGTTAAGATCACAAGAACACCTGAGTGGAAGTGCAAGGCAAGGCCTCGCGAAACCCCTCCGGCGTGAGAGTAAGTATCGAGTGATTGTCAAAAGATGAATTGACAGAGTAACGAGGCTCAAGAAAGTGTGTGTACCTTGTTGCTAATTGTGGAGAGGTATTTATAGGCCTTCAAGGTGATTGAATCCGTCTAGGAGGAAATCCCTTGATTATAGGCGAAAGGCGGTTGAGCGTAGTTATAGGAGTTGATAAGGCAAGTATTACGCTAAACATGGAAACCTTTGACTTGCCTTGGAAAGCAAGCTACCGGCGTCTCATGCTCGATGTGTGCTCGAGGCGAGCAAGGCTACCCGGCTATTACGTTTGTGTTGATCCACGAACTTATTGTAGGTCGAAGATCGGCCCACGATCGAGCGAGCAAGTAGGTGCTCGACCGAGCAAGGTAAGTCGATTCCTTTGCTAAGCATGTATGATTCCAGTCATGGCCCACAGTCGGACAGGCAAGGCCTTTGTCGCCCGAGGTTTAAGTGAGGTTATCTTTGCTCGGTGCTGTTGGCTCTCTCATCTGCTTTGGGTGGGCCTCGTAGGCATTGTGCTTGTGATTAGCACGTGATGCGAACTCGTGCATTGCTCGTGACGGCTTGGGCGGGTATATCAGTGGCCCCTAGCTCCATGCGGCGGGCATTTATGCTCGGAGCGGGGATCGTTCAAGTTTGATATTCGCTCGGGCTTCATCACTTGTGAATTTTCAAGAAGACAAAGAGTCCATCGGGGAAAAGTTGAAGCGTATTAAGGAAGCTTCTTGTTAAAGGCGTGTCGGGCGCGTGGTTGGAAAAAGCGCGTGGCCGTCGAAGTTAGGCGGCGGGGCAGGCGGCGGGGCAGGCGCGGACCACGGCAGCGGCGCATTTGTCTGGCGTGCCACAGGTGATGATGGGCGCCCATTTAGGCGCCGTTCGGGCTTGAGCCTTTTCCCCAAAACAATTTCGAGAGATCGGCCTATAAAAGGCGGCCTCTCCTTCCTTTCTTCTCTTTTATCGCCTTTGAGTTTTAGAGAGAAAAGCCTTGAAGAGCCTTGAAGAATTTTGAAGCGATCGCCCATTCTTTGTCGCGATTTCTCTGAGTTCCGACAAAGGTTCGTTCCTTCGCTTCCTTCATCAATTTCATCTTTGGGTTTTGCGACCTTCGCCGCAGGCTTTAGTTCTCCCTTGAATTGCTTCTGAGAGCGCTCCTACCCAAAAATCACTGATAAGTTTTCTGCTTTTGTCTTTCTTGGGTTTATGGATGCATTTCGGTTTCTTTCTCTTTCTCCTTATGCCTCTGCTAGGGTTTTAGTGAGTAAGACCATCTTTAGGTAGAGATCGAGGAATAGAAATCACAACCACTCGCTAGGTGGGCGAGAATCCCTCATGTTGACCTAGACTTAGGATTTTCTTTTCTCTTGTTGATAGTTGCTGGACAAAGCTCGATAGCTATTTTCCTCGATCTCATGTAGATGTCGGATGTGTCAGACAATGACCGCGAGGCCTTGACTATGGTGGAAGGAATGACTCGTGGCGGCGAAGTCTCCCTCAATTAGCGTAGGCGTGAGGAGGGAGCAGGTCATGGCCGAGACCCAGCGCTTCGGCGGGTAGTGGACCCGTGGTTGATATAGTTGATTCCTCTAGCGAGGAGGACTGCAGTGAAGAGAGTGTGGCCAGGTGGCTTATTTGTCGGGCAAGGCCTCGACCGACAAACAACCCTTGTAGGAAACTTCGGTGGGCGGCGGGGAATTGAACAAGTAGGAATGGCCGAGGAGGGCTTAGAGGCCGATGAGGCGGACAACTGCCACTTGCCCGTCGTTTAAGAAAAGCGGCGCTCTCGGTGAAAGTAACCCCGAAGGTGAAACAAGCGGCGGGATAGAATTCCTATTGCCGCTTCATGACCGGGGTAGGTGGCCTTCCGATAGCGGTTCCCATTGAGGAAAGAATCGAGGAGGAAGAAGAAGGGAGGAGGAGCCCGGTATATCAGCAGCAGATGAAAGCCGTTATCTTTGCTTTGGGCTACTACGGATCGGCGGACAAAGTGACCGCATGGCTCACATCCGCAGGGTTGACTCGGCTTATTACAGGCGAATAAGATGGGCGTGCCCGCGAATGTGAAGCTTTCCGTGAGCACGGGAATGAAGTTATATTTTTGCCGACTTTTTCGAGTTGGATTACGTCTTCCCACAGGAGCCTTTTACGGTTGATTTTTTGCTCGAGGCAGCGGTTCCACGTGACTTGATCTTTGAATATTGTCAGGGCTATTACCGCTTTCACGGTGGCGTGTAAGTGCTAGGATCGAGCCGGACATGTACTTGCCGGGCTGTTTATTTTTGCCCAGAGCAGGTGGGAAGATCGGAGTGAGCCAACTCCAATTTTTTGAGGCTTATCCAGAAGTTCAGGGAAGGTAGATTCTTGGGATAGGAGAGTTTTGTTCATTGAGTCTCGAGTCGGTTGGCCGTTTATGCCCACTGACCTCAGAGCGAAGTCAAAATCCCAGGCTTGAAACAAGACTTCGGCTCGGGGGAGGCTGTCCGTTTGGCGCGTTGAAAACCGTCGTGGGGGTGATAGAAGAGAACGAGAAGCGCGTTGGCCAGCAATTTCTTCTTGATTGGAAGGAGCTGGTTTGTAACCCGCGCAACTTATGCTTGGCCGGTATGATGAGGCGAGATCACGATGTAGAGCCGCTTTTTGATCCACGTGCAGAGACCACACCACATTAGGCGGCCGCGGTAACATGTTTAGCGGGAGTGTGTTGAGTGCCGCGTTTGGGCCGGGCAGATTGCCGGCCCTTATGAGACCATGATGGTTGTTTTTGCGATTACTTCAACTTGTCTTTATCTTGGTTATGTTTTGCTCGTAGCATTAGTATTGACCACATTTACGTTTTTCTTGCCTCGGGGATGAAGAAGCATTGGCTCTCTGCTAAAAGGCGAGGAAACTACTGAGCCAAATCGGCGAGCGGTGATTTAAAGGTTAATGAACAGTAGCTACGCGATGTGCCTTCGGTCCCCGGCTAAAAGAAAGCAGGGCTTGGGCAAGCCGCCCATGGCCGAGGAAAGCTGCCGGTGCCCAGGTCATCATCCCTCACGAGGAGGAGGTGCGAGCAGAGGCCATAGCGTCGTTGAGGATCTTGTCGAGGCAATCGGGTGCCAACATCTCGTGGTGCCTCCGCCAAAGATGCTAAGGGGAAAGGAAAAAGGAAGAAGAGCCTTTCCCCTCCTCCTTCTGCTCGGGAGGTTCGCCACTTGCAGGGGGCTCAGTCGACCACGCCTTTCACCTACATTCAGGTAGGGCATTTGTCTATCAGGCTCCGTTCGGTTGGGCGGCAACTTTGGAAGCATAGTTCAAGATGCCCCCAGCTTCCTTTACCGGTCTTTGCCGGGCGTTGGTGAGAGAAATTTCGGCGATGCCCCATTATTGGGAGGCATCGACCTCTATGCTCGTGGAAGCTTGGGCGGCTGGTAGGAAAAGGTATCATCGAGGCGCATGATGATCTTGCAGAGATCGAGATACGGCCACGTCCTAGTTGGGAGCGTGGGACTTTGCTTGAGCGAGGTAAAGTTTTTGAATTAGATTTATCCCTTCCTTTGCTCGTTTCATGTGTCGATTATCTTTCCTCGTTCGCGGATCGCTTACATGTGCCAATCTTTACGATAGGTACAACGAAGAAAACAACTTCATTAAGCGGTGACGGTATGGCTCATGAGGGCTGGCGAAAGAAGGTCGGCAGGTGGCTCGCTTTGGTATTTGAGACAGGCGACGGCCAAAAAGAAAGAAGGCTGTTCGGCGCAATCGAAGTTGGTCGCCGAGCGGTGACTTATCTGCTGCGAAGAAAGACTTGGTCGGCTAGGTGAAGAAGAACATTTGGCCGAGAAGCTCAAGCCGATCTGGCGGCGAGAGGATCGCTTCTGAAGTGGAAAGAGCCTTGAAGATGCGGGAGTCAAAGATGGGAATCATATGGAGGAGGCTGCTCAGGAGGCGAAGGATCTTAAGCGAGGCCGGTAGAGGATTACAAAAATCCATAGCCTTTGAGGGCGACTTCAAGTGCATTGCTTTTGGCGAGGCGTGAGCGATGCTATAGTGCCTATTTTGCACATGGCGTCAATCACGTCCTTAGGCGGCTTCGGCCCGTGGGGTGATCGACATGAAGACCATGGTGAATGGGCGTTTCCGGCGTCTACTCAGATGAGCGCGCCCGGTTCCACACTTGGTCCCTATACCCGCGAGTGGAAGCTTTGGCGAAACGCGGCAACCTTGGGACCGCCTACTCCCATTGAAAATGTGTGTTCTCGATCGGCCTTGGAGGCGAAAGCTGGTTGGTCGCGAGAGGAGGAGGCCGGGGAAGGCGAGAGGCTGCTCGAAAGGCTCGAATTTTCACTGCTCTGATCAATATCGGGCTTCGGCACAAGCTACGCCTCTCCCAGAGCGGATACCTCCACCCACTACAGGCGATTCCTCCACCCCTCGAGCCGGTGCTTGACCAACTTTAGATTATGTCTATTTTCCTCGACTGCTTGCGCCAATATTTTTGACTTCCTTTTGTAACTCAGATTTGGTTATAATAGAATCCACTCTTCAATTATAGATGCTTATATGTTCTCGATTAGATGTTTGTTTGCTCCATATCTATTTCTTGTTTGCTTGTTACACTTTGCCATTTGTTAGTGCAAGTGCTACATCGAGCATAAATGTGCGAATAAATTTAACCAAGAATGATTATTAAAATAACAAGACTAACAAAGCAATCTTATTATTTAAATTGAGATGTTACAGAACAAATCAGGGCGGGAATGTTTGGATCGGCCAAGGCTTAGGCGAGTGAGCTTCGAGAAGGCGCCAGCGGGCATGGCCCAACTCTGTCGGCAACCAACAAGCAGGCGGGGCCTTGCTCGATGTGGGTAGTTCGAGCGGTTCTTTGGTATATCTTAGGGTATTGAGCTATACGGTTAACGGTGTTGCTTGGTCCTTGTAGGAACAGAGGTAGTTAATCGCTATCTTGCGGGGAATGGACTCGTCGCAGGCGAGCATCTAGTACGTGAACACGGGCATGGCCGCACCTCACCCAGAGGGATGAATTCACGAGATACTAGGGATTTTAGAATTGTTGGCCAGGGCATGGCCTCGTGCCCTCGGCAGGCGGCGAGAATCTAGTCAAACAAGCACGAACAATTGCGAGAATAACGGTTCAGCGATAACTTTGAAAATTACGGCGGTAAATATGACAACAACTTGCCTTTTATTGATAAGTGATTAATGATCCTCAGCGGGGCGAGGTCTTGCCGTTTGTTTCTTTAACTTAGGAGTAGTACTTTTTGAGGTGATCTGCGTACCAAGGATGCTTTAAGTCGTTTCCTTGACGTTTGGAGTGTGTAAGTACCTTCCACGGCGATTCAGTAACTTCGGAATGGACCTTCCCAATTAGGAGGCGGCTTCCCCATTACGCCCGATGACTGTTACCAATTTTCACGAGTACCAAGTCTCCGATAGAGAAGGCTACGCCTCGAACTCTCTTGTCATGGTGAGCTTTTGCCCTCGTTTATAGTTGACCATCTGAGTCGTGCATCCAATCTTCCTTTCTTCGAGCAAATCTAAGTCCATGGCAGGGCAAGTTGATTGTTTTGCTCGCTATAATGTGAGCACGGTAGCTAGGCCGGGGCCATCTCTACAGGAATCATAGCCGGACCCGTATGGTGAGTGCGAATGGAGTTTCCCAGGTTGGTCCTCGAGCAGTGGTTCGGCTGCCCATGGCGGTTGTAATTCTTACGCCCATTTCCTGCTCGCCGCTTCAAGTTCTCTTAGCGCGTGCAAAACTTGTTTGTTAGCGGCTTACTTGGCCGTTACCTTGAGGGTAAGCGACAGGATGGCGCGGTGTTTCACCCCCAAGCGAGCACATTCCGCAGTGAACTTGTCGCCGAGTACCATGGTGGGATATCATTGCCGAGGCGAGAACACTGCACCACACACATGGTCTTATGCAAATTTGATGACATTTGCCTCGAAATTTTGGCCGGGGTTTTGCCTCAATCCATTTCGTGAAGTAATCTATGGTGACTACGGCGTATTTGTACTTGTATTGTGCCGCGAGAATGGGCGATCGGATCGATTCCCCACATGTCGAAGGGCTAGGCCGCTACATTGGCCGGGGTTTGCATTGGATGGAAGCCTTGGTATGTCGCGTATCTCGGCACTTGTCACGTTCACGAACATACTTTTCGCGTCCTTTCTAAGGGTAATCGGTAATATCACGCTTTCGCGAGGACCACTACTGCTAGAACTCTTGTGCGGGTGGCCGCCCGCATTCCCCCTTCATGTACCTCATACAAAAGCCCTCGGTTAGTGCAGGGGGTACAGTGGCATAGGTCGACCTTAGATCGCTTGTGCAAGATTCCCCACTAAATCTAGAGCAGAGCTTGACTTGCAGACAGTTGACTTACGGGCTGGCCTTGACCTTGTCTGCTGAGGCGAGAACTCCACGTTCGATGTAATCCTTGTAGTCATCAATCCGACTTCGGCGGCTCGATGTCATGCTGGCCAGTCTATCGATGGCGGGGGTTTCCATGTGCTCGATCATTCTTGAAGGATTAAGCAAAGCGGATTTTCCTCGGCGATCTTGGATAAGTAGTGCGCTTCGCGTGTTATGCGCTTTCGGTCAATCGATCATTTCCCAAAAGCTTGAAATTTTCAAGATTTCCTTGACTAGCTCATGATCTTAACCAAGGTAGGGTGGTGTACCATATATTCCCCACGGACTTGATTCACAACTAGGCGTGAATCGTCTGGTATGACCAGCTTCTACCCCCATATCCGATTGCGAGCTCGAGCCGGCGATCATTGCTTCATGATCGGCAACATTGTTGGAGGCGAGGGAAATTTGAGCAGGAGGCTAGCTCAAACTACGTGATTTCATCGGGGACTACGAGAAGGATGCGGCTCGCTCAGGCTTTGCTCATGCCCATCCACGTAAAGATCCCAAACGGTGAGGCTGAGTTGGGGTTGTGGCAATTGTTTGCTCGGGCTCCCAAGCTGCTTGGTCTCGGGATCCTCGTCTTTGGGTGAAGCTTGTTTCGACCAAGAAGTCGGCCAAGGCTTGTGCTTTGATTGCTCGCTTTGGGCAAGTAGTCTATGTGGAACTTCGGTGAGCTCGATCGACCCGGTTGAGCAATGCACTGATGTATCGAGGTTTGTGGAGGACTTTCTTGTGTATACTATGATTATATGTGCGAGAAAAATAAGCCCTTAATTTTCGGGCGGCTATGACAAAGTAGGCTAATTTTTCAACATTAAAATAACGACCCTCAACGGGGCGAGGGCACTTAGATACATAATGCAGGGTTTTTTGGATATCTAGTTCCTCCCTAACTAAAAGCAGCGGG